>JADRCD010120236.1:0-12807 GCA_019843815.1 Montemys delectorum
AGTTTTTGTTGCTGTTTTGACTATCAGAAAAGAAAATAATAGCAGTCCAACTATAGAAGAGCTTTGTAATCGCAGATGTAAGTTTAGGAATTCTTAAAGTATCATCATTAAGGCACAAGAAGTCATCTATTTGTCTGTATAGCTTCACTACAAGACAGTACATTTTCATAGATCTGCATAGATCTGGTACAAAGAGGTATCTATTACTTAGGGATTGTAACATGTGTTTAACAATTTCAGGAAAAGCATATTAGCAGCAGAAATCTTTCCAAAAATGAATTCTCCAATGGCCTTGCCTAATAAGACTGAAACTGTCACAGATTATATAATAATCAGAAACTGTCCATCTCAGAAAGATCACCTGCTAGTATTCAGATTGCCCTGATATGGCTCCTGGAATAATATACTTCTATGAGGACAATGGATAGAGAGATTCCAGATTAAGGGAGGAAAGCAAAGGCAGATGACATAGGTTTTGCTGACCAAGACCTGGTACCACCACACATGTGAAGATCAGGAAACAGTACATTTATTTTATTATTGATTTTACAGCTCTAGTCTGGAGAGCCACAAAATGTCTTGTTCCACATATTGGCACACTGATACACTGTCAGTCTTAGTAATCAGATTCCTTCTAGGGATCCTCACAAGAACAAAGCACTGGGAAAATCACTCCTTCAGCATGCGCTGAGATCTCCAGCAGTGAAAGAGCAGCACTGCATAATCTTTTCTATTCCCAGCCTTGCAGAGACACACTCTCCACCAGATGCATGTGGAAACTGAAGCAGTCTCTGTTCATTCCAGCTAGTAGTAAGGTTCCTCCCCACATTGCCTTCCCAGACAGACATTCACCTTTCTCTTACCCATCTTCACAACCAGGAAGGTTTTCTCAATTGACTTTGTGACCTGATGGGCATAATCTGCATTGCTATCTTAGATGAGAGGTGACAAATCTTTTGCAAACTGACAATCAGTGATACTGTGGCTGGTTCCTGAACTCAAAGGAGCCTAGAACTGCATGTATGTGTGGCAGCATGAGACAATTAGCATGCCTACCTCATGTACCTGTCACTACAGGACTCTAGACATTTCTCTTTCATTAGGAGTGATCCAGCACACCTGGTTGGAAGGAGAGATGTCAAATATAGTGCAGACAGGAAAAATGTGTTCTCCATTAAGTACATTCATTGGGGTCTTAGAGGACTCAGATGACAGTGACAAACCTCTTTCACTCAAATTCTGGTGGAGTCTGATGCCTGCTTCTAGTCTCTGTAGGAATTATATGCATGTGGTGCAAAGACATTTGGCAGGCTGAACACCCACATATTATTATTTTTTTCTCATTAATCAACTGCCTTTTTAATTGTTATATTCCATGTAAGTGTTTATTGTTATCCTCCTTGCCAGTATAGATTTTATCATGTGCACTGCTCTTCAGGGGACTCTTGTCTTGTACTCTTCTCTAATTTAGAAAAATAGTGAGAGGGATAATAATTTTGTTTAGATTTTGTTTAATGTGGGCAGACACCTGGTCTGATTCATGAGTACTGTTCAATAAGACTTGGTGCCCATGGTTTTAACCACAGCTCACAGGAGTTGGGGTGGAAAGAAAAACACTTAAGAACACTATAACCCTAAATATACAGAGTGAGAACAGTGCTTAGGCCTTTCTAGGCATCACATGGTAGCACTTGTCAGGTAGCTTCCCTATAGTCCTCTTTTCTTCTTTCTTTTTGGCCTGGACTCACTTTGAATATTGTAAAATGATAGTAGTCTTCAAATATTCTAAAATATTCTCCTACTCTATAATTTTTTTTTTACTTCCAGAAAAAGAGAATACATTGTTTGAAATTGTGGTTTAGAGCACATCTCATGCCAGTTTTATTAGAAATTAGATAAAGCTTTTGAATAAAGGGAAGTTCCTGATGTGGTAGGAACTTTTATTTGTGTATGTACATGTTTTATGTATCTGTGTTATACTTGTGTCTGTCTGTCTGTCTATCTGTCTGTCTTTCTCTTTCTCTGATTCTCTCAGCTATATGTGTGCATTTTATATGTATATATTTATATAAATACATACATATATATACATGTATATGTGTGTGTGTGTGTGTGTGTGTGTGTGTGTGTGTGTGTACTTCAGAATGCGTGTGCTGGGCATTTTTATACTCTTTGTTTACCTGATATGATAGACCTAGACATATTAAAGTGGTGGATATGTTAAAGCCACAGAGGATGATATGTAAAATTCTCTCATTCCCAAACCTGCTCAATGCATCTTCATATAATTCTTAACTCCCACAGAATAGTAGTTCCAATCTGAACTTACGTTGTCTTCAAGGATCCATTTTCTGGAATTCCATCCTCTGGTTTGCATGGCCACCACAAATACCCTAACCACCCTCTTTACCTAATTTGAACAAATCGTTTTATGGCAATCTGTCTTTCTTTCCTGTATTTTGCCTTTCCCATTCTTGGTCTCTTGACCACACAGACCCTCATTCCAGTCTCCTCTGTTTCTCCTTTGAGTTGGTGTGAGCCACATGGCTTTCCTCACACCATGGTTCATCCAGTTTCTGGTGGGTAAAGTTAATCCTCCCTTACTGAGGCTTGACATGGTAGCCCAGTAAGGGAACAGTTTCCAAAGATAGGCAGCAGCTTTAGGCACAGCCACTGATGCAGTTGTTGGAGGAGCCTCATGAACAATGAGCTGCACATCTGCTACTTATATGCCAAGGTCCTTAGGAAAGCCTGTGTATGCTATTTAGTTGTTGGCTTAGCCTGTGAATGTCCCCAAGAGTCCAGGTTAGTTGAACTTCTTCGTCTTCCAGTGGAGTTCCTATCCTCTTCAGGGCCTTCAAACTTACCCCCAACTGATGCATAAGAGTCCCCAAGATCCATTCAGTGTTTGATTTTGGTTCTCTTCATCTGCTTCAAACAGCTGTGTGGTGGAGCCTCTCAATAGGCAATTATGCAAGGCTCCTTTGTGGGGGCATAACAGAGTAGCTTTAATAATGTCATGGATTGGACCTTGCCCATAACTTGTGGCTCTAGTTGGACAAGTTTTCTTTGGCAAATTCCCTCAGTCTCTGCTACGGCTTTACCCCTGGATTCATTTTAGACAGGAAAAATTTTATCCTAGTTGTCTGCTGTGCTATGAATGAATCTGATTCTTCAGCTTACTTCTCATGCTCCCATACAGTCACCATTTGGACGCTGTTCATAAATCTCATGAATTATATTATATACATTTGCTATTCAATGCTAAGCATTCCAGGACAGCAAAACTTACATAATAAAACCCTCAATTCCCTGTAAATATCAAACAAGGAAGCAAAAATGATAGAGAGATCTCACAGTTCTTTTTGAATTTCCTACAAAAAATTGTACGTTCACTACAGTTCTGTATTCAACTTTCAGAAAAATGTATTGCACTAGTTTAACCTGTAAGAATAATAAAAATCTTACTAAGAGGGAAATGTAAGTTTAAACAGTTGCAAATGGACAGATGAAATTATTAGTAATATAAATGTTGATCCTAAACAAGCAACATAGGGCAGGGGTGAAATAGCTCATCATGGGAAGCTCTTCCTGGTATTCCACATAATGGTGGCCAATTTCTAGCATTTACATGGGGACCAACAGCTACCCATTACATGAAGATAAGGAGTTTTGAGGCCAACTCCTGACAAGAATAAAGAATAGGCACCCATGATAATCATATTCATGCACAGAGGCAGAGCTCTCGTCTTTATTTGAAATTTTCATAACAAACACAAGAGTGAAGCAGAATATCATACACCAGGAATTCATTCAATCTGAAGGTTCAGATAATATTGATGTCATGAGCAAATGACACTCTGACAATTAGATTGTAACTCATATATTTAGTCAAATTTAGAAAGTTAAGATGTGTATGAAGAGCTATACAAAAGCATAAGATTATTGTACGAAAACATGCAAGGTGCCTTGTCTGGTTTGTACACCTACTATCGGGACAGGAAAGGCATCACAGAGAAATTATGTCTTGACAAAAAAAAGAATAAATACCTGTATTTGCCTCTAGGATTAAAGACATGAGCAAATATCCTACTTATTCATTATTTTTGTAGTTAGTAATTTTTCAGACACTTGATGAGATGTGTGCTTGGTACTGTTGTCCTGTTTCCTCCTGCATCTTGGTCTTAATTGGTATTCATCCTGCAATCCTATATCTTATTCAAAAGTTTCAGAATCAAGGCAGAAGAACTCTATAATTCAATTCCCTTCTAACATGGTATGAGGATTAGAAAATAACTTCTGTGTCAGGAAATATGTGGCAAAAGCACCAGAATTATATGAATATATTGTCAAGAATGTATACATTTAATTTATAGTAATGTCAGTATCATGTGTTATATTGTATACATGTATGTTATATTTTAGGATACAGTCACATTTGATGATGTGCATGTGAACTTCACTGGGGTAGAATGGAATTTGCTCAATCCTTCCCAGAAAAGTCTCTACAAAGATGTGATGTTGGAGACCTACTGGAACCTCACTGCTATAGGTAAGACTGTGAATTTTCTTTTTTCTTTTCAAAATATGAGATGGATGTTTCTTGGTTATGTATGACCTTCTGTTATGTCAGTTGAGAACAAGGAAGATTAAGCTAAATAAATCCAGTTCAGTGCTGTGACAATTCAAAGGAATTTGAATTTTATCTAATTTCTAATATGATATCATTCATTTTCTGGCACTCTGTTTTAGGATACAATTGGGACGATCATCACATTGAAGAACAATGTCAAAGTTCTTTAAGTCATAAAAGGTAATTTTCATGTGCAAGTTGATACAAATATGCCTCAGAGGAAATTTGAATAGGTATTGGAAGCTCTAAATAAATTCAAGAATGTAATATATCAATTCTTTATGTGTGCTATGATTATAATATTCTCACTCATCCAGGTATCTCAATGTCAAGTATCTGATATATGTTTTCAAGACTTACATATTACAGAGGAAACAAGGAAGTAATGCATTATGAGATAGTTTTATTTGATTTGTAGCTGCAATAGAGTTAAGCTGAGGTAGTACCAATCCATACAGTCTCATAATATTAAGATATTGTGCATTTAATAGTGATAAATATATATTCAAAACCTTTTAATAATTAAAAAGTCCATGGTGAATTGGTGATACTCAAATTCTTGTAGTGACATTACTAAGTTTACTGACAAGTCAGTTTATGAGTCAAGAATGTTGTCTTGGAGAAACCTTAACACATATACCACATATCTACAAGGAACAAAAAGTCAAATGGTACAAATACAATATGAATCATTTCATTTGTTGTTCTTCTTTTAATGGGTATACCAAGTGTCAGAAGACCCTGTATACCTAGGGATATTGAAAGGAGCAACATACATCTTTATATTCTAGAACACTACAAAGATATGTAGTATTCTGCCTTTTGTATACTTTCTGAAGTTTGAATTAAGTGGATTTCTCAATTTACTGGGAAAAACCCCAAACTCACACTGAAAAAAGAAATCCATGAGTATTTGGAAATTTGGAAATTCCCCTGTTTATCCTGGTTCACAGTTCTAATGTGATGTAAGTCACAATAATGGAAAAATTTGAATGTATTCATTCTTTTAAAGTTCTGAGTTGTTCCAATTTTCTTCTGATATGTGAAATACATCATACAGAAATCTCATATAGAAAAAGATTACCCATAGCTCCAGCTGCATAGATAGCAGAGGATGTCCTTGTTGGACATCAATGGGAGAGGAGTCCTTGGTCCTGATAAGGCTCCTTGCCCCAGTGTTAGGGAATGGAAGGATAGGGAAGTGAGAGTGTGTGGGTTGATGAGCATGGGCAGGGGTGATGGGATAGGGGTTATCAGAGGAGAAACCTGAAAAGGAGACTCTAAGATTTGAAAGATAAATTTTTAAAAAATCTAAAAAAAAGGAAAGGATGTTATAAATTTAAACCATGCAGTAAATGCTCATATCTTCTCAGGTACTTTCAAAGAGGTAAAACTACCCATAGTAAGAGAAAACATATGAAGTGAAAAGTTTAATATCTAATTTTTCTCTCTTATTAGACCAAAGTGTAAATTACTTCATATTTATAAAATGATTTATCAGGGTAATGAATGTCATAAATCTTTAATAAGCATCAATTTATGTTGCAGGCATGTAAGAAGTCATAGTGGAGAGAATCCATACGAAAATAAGCAATGTGGTAAAGCCTTTAAAATGCCTAGTCATCTCCAAAGACATAAAGGCATACATACTGGAGAGAAACTTTATGAATGTCATCAATGTGGTAAAGCCTTCTCATGTCAGATTATTCTCCAGTATCATAAAAGAACACACACTGGAGAGAAGCCTTATGAATGTAATCAATGTGGTAAAGCCTTTTCAAAATCAAATAATCTCCATTGTCATAAAAGAAGACATACTGGAGAGAAGCCATATGAATGTAATCAATGTGGTAAAGCTTTTGCACACCAGAGTGGTCTCCTATATCATAAAAGAGCACATACTGGAGAGAAGCCTTATGAATATAATCAGTGTGGTAAAGCCTTTTCACAGTTGAGTCATCTCCAATGTCATAAAAGAAGACATACTGGAGAGAAGCCTTATGAATGTAATCAATGTGGTAAAGCCTTTTCACAGTTGAGTCATCTCCAATGTCATAAAATCAGACATACTGGAGAGAAGCCATATGAATGTAATCAATGTGGTAAAGCCTTTTCATGTCATAGTAGTCTCCAATATCATAAAAGAACACATACTGGAAAGAAGCTGTATGAATGTAATCAATGTGGTAAAGCCTTTTCATGTCACAGTACTCTCCAATATCATAAAAGAACACATAGTGGAGAGAAGCCTTATGAATGTCATCAATGTGGTAAAGCCTTTTCACGTCAGAGTGGTCTCCAATATCATAAAAGAACACATACTGGAGAGAAGCCTTATGAATGTAATCAATGTGGTAAAGCCTTTTCACTGTTCAGTAATCTCCAACGTCATAAAATCAGACATACTGGAGAGAAGCCATATGAATGTAATCAATGTGGTAAAGCTTTTGCATGTCTGAGTGGTCTCCAATATCATAAAAGAATGCATACTGGAGAGAAGCCTTATAAGTGTAATCAATGTGGTAAGGCCTTTGCAGGTCACAGTCATCTCCAAAGACATAAAAGTGTTCATACTGGAAAGAAACCTTAAGAATATAGTCATTGTTGTAAAGCCTATTTACTAGGGAGATGTCTTCAAAAACATAACACTGCACATACTAGAAAGAAATATTAGGAATATAATCAATGTGGAAAAAACCTGTTCACAAAGTTTTTGTCTCCCAACACATAAAGGCAATCATATTGGAGAGAAAGTATAAATGTAGTCAAGGTGCTAATGCCTTTGACTGTCCCACTAGTCTCCATAACATAAAAGATAACATAGTGGAAAGAAACTTCGTGAATGTAATCAATGTGGTAAAGCCTTTGCATGTCCTAATCATATTTTAATGCATGAAAGGAGTCATTGTAAAAATAAACTGGTAATTTGAATGTTCTTTGCCCTAAGAAATCGGACTACAAGGGGGAATGCATTGTTGTAGTGGATGTTACAATTTTGAAGGAAGTGAATTACTATGATGGTGGTCTTTGGAATTCTGGCCTATATAAAACAGCCCCTCCGACTACTTGACAGGAAG
Organism: Montemys delectorum; assembly: GCA_019843815.1. Lineage (NCBI taxonomy): Eukaryota > Metazoa > Chordata > Mammalia > Rodentia > Muridae > Montemys > Montemys delectorum. Next base: position 7,711 of record JADRCD010120236.1, read on the forward strand.
ACAGTCTTTTCCTGGGTGTCTTCTCATGAAGATGCAGAACTCTCATCTCCTCCTTTAGCATTAAGCTTGCCTGCATGCTGCCATTTTTTTCTGCTATGATGTAATTGACTAAAAATTTGGAACTGTAAGCCAGGCCCAACTAAATATTTGCCTTTGAAATGGTTGCCTTGGTCACAGTGTCTCTTCTTAGCAATGGAAATGCTATCCAAAAGAGAAGTTGATTCCACAGTCTTAAGTATTGCTGTGATAATCCTGACCATGTTTTTGACTGGAATGATGTAGATTTTAAGACTTTAGAATTTTACATACATTAAGTGGACCTTAATGGGCTATCCTAGTAGGAATATAGAAAACATAGGCACTGGGGGTAGGGCGTGATTTGAACTTTGAATATAGTTTTTTATGATATCTTGCTGAAGATTTTTGCTGCCTTTTGCCCGTTTTTAAAAAGTGTCTTTAAAGCTAAGGTAAAGAAGTTTAGATTAATTTCTTTGACAAAGGAAGTCGAGAAATGCCAGCAAAGCCATTGTCCTGTGTTTATTCGCATAATAATTTTTGGTTAAGTACAATAATCTTAGAAATGAACATTTTAAAGGTAAGTTTCTAAGAGAAAAGTCACACTAGGAAGTTGAATGAAGCTAAATACTATGATCAAGAATATTAAACAGTATTAAAGGAATGGTGACTGTGACATTAGGGCAAGAGTCCGCCCAGCTAAACTAAGGTATTTGAAGTTGTATGAAGGATAACTGTATTAGGTTAAGGATTATTACTACCTGGTTATTGTTTTTATGTGCACACAAATGTTAAAATTGTGTGTCAAATTGGCAAGTGATGGATGTGATTACTATTCTGTTTTCAATTTAAAATCTAAAATAAAATATGTAGGTCCAGGCAAGGATGTACATGGCTTATATCCCAGGAGATGAGAGTCAAGCCTATTTTTGGTTGAAATCACTCTGGTACAGAACACGTTTTATGGAAAGAAAGGCGTAGGCACAAAGTATAACACACCTTTTATTCCAGCATTCAGAAGACAGAGCCATGGAGATCGGTGTGTTCAAAGTTAGTGTATTGATCAAGTTCCAGGACAGCCAAGCTTAGGCAGTGAAGATGTAGAAAAATAGAAAGCTGGTGATAATGTAATAGAAGGGGCCATGTTCCAACCCCGGCAAGCAGCACACGTAAGCAGTTTTGTGATAATGTAATAGAAGGGGCCATGTTCCAACCCTGGCAAGCAGCACACCTAAGCAGTTTTGTCCACGTGGTTCTGTCTTTAGAGGTAAGGATAGAATGGACTACTGAGACAATTGATGCTAGTTAGCTGTTGTTAAAAATTTAGTAGTGATGAAGAAGAAACCAGCATTGCTGAGGTAAATCCTTCTGATAAGTGGGTTTATTTTTTGCTTCATTGTTTTTTTTTATTGTTTGTTTGTTTTAAGAGGACAAAAACTTATGAGACAGAGATAACCAACGTTGTACCTTGCTGTGCACATGGACTTGGTGATGTGTGAGAATCTCTCATGCAGTATTGGTTTTAAAGGCATAAAGGTGTCAGACAGAACAGCTAAGTCTTGCCACAATGAGAGAAGTCGATGAGAGGAAAGCTGTGAAGCCTCATTGCAGTATCAGAACCCTGTTTATTGAAGATGTCAGGCAATTAGATGAGCATCAAGAATAGCATCAGCAGTAGAGTGGAGCCAACAAGAACCTAGAGTGCTATAGAGGCGAGAGTTGGAAAAATGACACAATTTTTCTTGAGGAGTGCAGAAGATTATGTGAGGATCCCAGACACTGGAACAAGAACCTGTAATATTGAAGTTATCATGAAGAACTCAAGATTTCCAGATGCCAGAGCTGTGGTATATCTGCTCCTATAAACTGCTGTCAGGGAATAAAACAAGCCAAAGTGGAAGAAGTGTGCTCTAGAGAACAAAACAGAAAGGATTTAGAGATCTGAAGAATGCTCTGACATAGACATGGACATGCAGAATTTGGATATTTCCCAGCTGGATTTTGATCTTGTTTAGGTCCAGTATTTCCTCACAATAACCTTTATTAATGATGAATTATATCCTGTGAATTTGGATGTGTATGATGTTCTATTTGTTTTTAAAAATTTGGGGGATGACATTTAGATGATTGAATGAATCTCAGAAGATGAATTTTGGAATTTTACCATTTTTGAGACTGCTATACATAATGTGGATTTTGAAGTTGGGCCTCACATATTTTGTACTATTCTAAGTGTGGTCCTCATTCATTCATGTGTTTGAACACTGATATGATGGGGCCCAGTGAGTGGAATGTGGTAGATATTTGGTCCAAGGCTATCAGGAATTGTTGCTATGTTGGAGAAAGTACACCATTGTGGGAGTGGGGTTGTTGTTCAACCCCATGCTTAAGAGACCCTCCTATTTTCTCCCAAGAAAACAGTCTCTTCCTGTCTTCATTAAATTATAAAACTCATTAGATCCATCTTCAGCATTATGTTTTCCTTTATGCAACCATGCTTCCTGCCATAATATTAATGGTCCAGATTTATGAAACTGTAAGCCAGCCCCAATTAAATGTTTGCTTTTATAAGGTTTGCCTTTGTCATGCAATCTATTCCTAGCAATGGGAATGCTAAGACAGAAAGCCTGTGAAAGTATTTAATATGGTGAAGTCTTTGCATAGTTCTTTAGTCTTCCAGGTCATGTATGAATTAGTACTAGGGAGAAAACTTATTAATGTATTTACTATGTTGAAGCCTTTGCACACCTCGGTATTACTTATCATTATGAAACTATTCGTACAGGAGAGAATTGCGTCAATGTCAGCAATGTGTTAAAGCCTTTATGTTAAGTGATCCACTGATATCCAACACAACTCCAACACCAGGACAATGCAAACTGCAAGAATTTATTATATTTATGTCACTACTGATCAATCAGGGACACAAAATAGTATCCGAAGCTTAGCTGCAATACCCCATCCCCACTGTGAGCCAGGAAGTTTTCTAGCTTCCAAACTTGAAAAACACAAACACCAATGCCTAGTTACATTTTCATTTTGTCCAATCATGATTTTTTTCTTTTCTTAATATATGTCATATAATACTGAATGAAAGTTTTATGTTCTAGACTATCATAGCCATTTCTTCATGTATGGTTTGGAAAAGACGTTAAATTTTGTGGAATAAAATAGGAGTAACAAAAATTATGGTTAGGAACAGTTATGTTTTGGGAAACAAAACATGAATTTTGAAAGTTGGCCTGACATTGTTAATGACACAGGTCCCTATGGCCTGTGACTTATTATTAGTTTCACATTATGAGGAAATGGTGATTCATAACAAAAAGGCGGTGCTTAGGACAAGTTTCTTTTACTTCTTCCTAACATGTGTATATCATAGTCATCTTTAAATATATACCAGAACACATATTGAAGTGAAATTTTAGAAATGTAATCAATGTGATAATTTTTTTCACAACACAGTTATCTATGAATACATAAAAGAACACACTCTGGAGAGAAGTTCTGTTAATAAGCAATGGAGTAAACCTTTGCATGTAACAGTAGTCCTAGAAAAAGACTTAGAAAATGTCATGAAACAAAGTCATAATGCAGAGAAATTCCACAAGCAGAGACAGTGTGTTAATGTTTTATCCTTTCTGGTATCTTTAAACAAAAATAAATTCTTTAGAATGTAATAATAAATCTATCAAAGACTTTGCTTATCACAGTAGTCTTTGAGAATATTAAAGAATACCAAAAGTAATCTGTAAGGACAAAGAGTTTAGTAAGGCCTTAGCCAAAACATTTTCATTGACTTACTCACGATAATATAATTTTGTTTAAAAAAAGTTGTGAAAAGCATCAAAACTCAATTCAAATTTTATGATTCCTCTCTACTTTGCAGTTGCAAACTCATGGGCAAAAGATACCTCAAGCAAACTGTCAGGGACCATTTTTAGATGTCACAATTCTGTTCAGTTACATGAAACAACTCTTTGGAGGTGTAAAACTTTCTGACTGTGTATTAGTGTTGTTTATGTTGTTATTATAAAGTATATTGTATAAAGCAACCTCTGAAAGTGTTTAATTTGGTTTATAGTTCCAGAGGAGAAAGGGATCACCATGAAAGTGGAAACACAGCAAGTATCTTTCATGTGACAGAATTAGACTGAGGCAGAGATGAGTTTTCCATTTGCAAATCCAGTACAAAGTGTTCATCCCTCTAGCACATACACACAACCAACAGAAATGAACTTGGCATGTTTCATTCATGTATTTGTACATACTTTCTCAAACATAATTAAAATGAATGACTTTGAAGGGAAGAATTAGGTGTGGCACGGGGAGGGGATAAGGAATAACATAATATGTTTTACTTAAAATGTCAAATAATTTTCAGTTAATCACAGCTAGAGAAGTAGCTTATCAGTCAAGAGCACTGAGGTTTGTTAGACAGAAGACAGGTTTTATACTCTGAAACCATTTGGTAGTTAATTATCTCTTGTAACTACAGTCCCAAGGGATCTGATGTTCCTTCTGTCTCTATGTAGGTGCATCTCTGGCGTTCTGTTGTGGGTTTCCCTGGTGCTGTTTGTATTTTGATGCTAACACTACTTCCCCAAGAGTGGCTGCCTGGGATAAGGAGTGAGTCATGTACTCCTGCTCAGGTGACTTCATGTGAACCTTCTCCCCATTTTAATTAGTAAAATAAAGCCTAGAGTCATTGATTGTGCAATGGAAGAGAGGTGGAAATAAAACGTTTTGTGGAAAGAAGGGAAGAAAACACAGGGAAGAATGAGTGGTGGGAGAGAGAGGAAGACTGAAGAGGTGGATATGGAAGGATAATGGAGCAGTAGAACACGCCTGGAGAAACTGCAAGTTATAAGGGATCTCATAGATTGTTAACATATTAGTGTAGTGGTAGATCTGCCTCATCTAGGTATGCAGCTTGTATTCATATTAATTAGAATTCAACCAACCTGAGATAAATATTCACTGCTATCCCCTACTCTCACATACAGATCATTTAGTGATCTAGGCTGCAACATTGTGTGGATTGAAAGCTGACTTGTGGTGAGGGGCCAACGGAGACCTGAA
>JADRCD010120257.1:0-19161 GCA_019843815.1 Montemys delectorum
ATAATAAAGTATGCACAGTGGTTTATTTGAAAGGCTTACTATTTCAGACCCCAAATCAATACGAAAATGTGGTATTTTACTGTAGTTTAGTTCCTTTCAGATGTAGCTATTCTCAGCAACGACTGTTTCCTAACCTACAAAATCTGTTTAGTTTCAGTAAACACTTCCCATTATAGGTTAAACTCCCACTGAAAAAAACCACATCGCTGGCAACTTCCATTACCTGTAAAATCAAAAGATCAAAATGCTTTCTGGAAGGGCCCAGAGACCTCAATTGCTGCTTCCTGGTTCTCAAGGTGAGCTATAGCTACCAAGAGGATCAATAGGAATCAATTAGATCTGGGAATCAATTAACAGAACAGGAAGGTCAAACTGGGTCTCCTTCTCTCAATTAGGGGAGATTATAGCTTCAAAACACAGGTTGATTCCTGAGACTTGATTGTTTTGGACACACTTCCAAGATCCTTGCTTTCAGTGGGAACATTATTTCCTGTATTCATTCCACCAAGTATAAATGACCATTTTCTCCTTTGGTCCTGATTCTTGGATGAAGGCTGCTTTGTTTGAATTGTGGACAGTTTCGAGGCCCAGTCTCATAATTCAAGATGGAGAATCCAATTGCTAAATAACGGGTCAAGCCAGCGAGAATCTGATGAGTGGTCCATTATATTTTATTTTTATTTGTGGTTTTGTGTTGTTGTTGTTGTTGTTGTTGTTGGGTTTGTTTGTTTGCTTGTTTTCTGTTTTTAAAACAGTGTCTCTTGTCTGATAGGCAGGCCTTAAATTTACTTGAGAAATGACCTTGAATTTCTGATCCTCCTGCCCCAGCCTCCCAAATGCTGGGATTATAACAGGTTTATGACATTCTACAGATTTAAAACAAGGGTTGACCACTGAGTGAGATACATTCTCATACCTTGACCCTTTTTAGTAACAGCAAAATCTGTAGTTCAGTAATGTAGTAATATGGTTACCACTACTTTTAAAGCATATGGTACCTCAAACTTACACATAAATTCAATTTCTGGGGCCCTACTCCATATATTTAAGGAACTACATTTTTTTTCATTTTTCTTGTTTACTAATTTAAATAGGAACGAATCAGGACACTGTCGTGTGTGAATTTGCCCTACAAGAATTTGAATTTTGTTTTAGACATGGGAATGCTGGTGAAAGAAGGGTTAGCTCTTGAATTGAATCCAGAAACCCCATTTGATGAGAGGAGAACAGTACCAGGGTCTAAGCTATAGTACCATAGTGTGTGGGGGAGTTTAAGTCATCTTCAATGACATACCATAACCCTGGTCAGCTCATCTTCTTCTTGAGCTAATCTTCACTGAGCCATCTTGTCTTCCAGGAAATACTATTTATCTGAGAGCAATCAAGTCCAGAGAAAGCTCAGTGGTGAAAGTGGGATTTAGCCATGTACCAAGGGAAGGATCCTGGGGGACAAACTCCAAAGTCCCCAGTCTACTTATTGTCACAGGTAAAAGTGCTTGCTGTGCTTCCTAGACTCTAAAGGCTATGTGTGAAAGTCTCTGCACTGCTGTGTACTTGACTAATTTGATTTTTAATACTTTGATTAGCGCTCCATTTGGCAGGATCGATGTAGTCACTCTGTTAGTTTTAGGAGGGCTTGGCAACACACTTCAAATCCAAATTTCAGATTTTATGATGCCACTTTCCTTAGAAGAGATGAACAGGGCCTGGAAGCTCCCAGCTCCACCTCCTTCGTCTTCGGGGTTGTTGTATTATATCCATGTTATATCTTGTTACCTGGGTTTTAAGACTAAAAGGAGGCTGCCCGTGGCCGGTCTACTTTTTGAGAATTTATTATCATGTTATGATATGTAAATATCAAAATAATAACTTAAAAAGAGAAACTGTATATTATGAGACTCTGGCAATAACCAGCTACCTCAGGTGCTTCAGGTTGATTTCAGAGCTACAGGGAGAGAGAAGGATCAAAAAGAACTTAAAAGTTGCCCGATTTCTCATCCTACTCAGGTTCACAATGCAGGCTTTCTTTTGTTTATCTTTGTAGAGTTTGTCTCATTTACGGCTGTATTTAAGTTTACAGAGGGAAAGCAGTGTGGAAATTGCAAACAGAGATAAACATGCAAAGACATAACACGTGGAAAGAAACACGCCACATGCTAATGAGGGAGGAGTCCTTGCTGGAGACAACCAAATAATTCTGTCATTGGGTTTTTCCAGGACTTGCCCAGTTCTCGATGATTTGTAGATTCCATACACACAGTTAAAAATGAAGTCTGCAGAATTCTACAGTTTGATGTGTAAATGTGACGTTCACCTCTTCAGACCCCATACATCTCTTGCACGCTCTAGGAGGTGCTCTCTTCTATACTCTGAGCTCATCTTCTTTATACACAGCACCTCCAGGCCTGCATAGAGCTGAGAGGGTACAGATTGGTACCACAGCGCAGCCAAGACATGGCCAAGGAACTCTGCGCCACAAAGCAGGCTCCAGACATCCAGGTGATGCTCCAGGAAACCCCTCCTATTGCCTACTCCCTGTCCCCTTCTGCATCCTGAGCTCCTGCAATGGCTAAATTAATTCCTGCAGCTTTGTTTAATCATCAAGCCAAGTCTATGAAACACTGTGGGTCTCAGGTTGGATGGCCTAAGGCAGAATCGCCAAGGGACCTTGTACCTTCCTACACATGGGAGAACTAACACAGTGACCTGAAGCTCTTGGTTGTATACTTCTTATGGGAGCCCCATCTCTGCTTTCTGCCAGATCTCACAGCTCTCTACTGACCCAGCCTCTTGATTTTTCCTTCCCCTGGTTGCATCCAGACCCCTTACCTCATATACATAATTTCTCCCCCAACCTGCAGGACAGAGTCTTTGGCTGTGGATGCATTTTGCAACTACTGTTGAGAATCGCGAATATGTATACCCCACCTCCAAGGTATATACCTCTACGTCAAAGGGTGCACACTCAATGCCTTTATTTTGTCAGAACTAAAATGCTGTTTAAAACAACTGCCTTAATGCAGTTAAAATAATTGTCTCTTTCTCCGGAGTTTCATCCATCTTACCTTGGGTTAGAAATTGGCCATCATACCTATTATGCTTCCTTTTCTGGAGCAGTTGGGTACCTATGTCATGCTTCCAGGTTGGGGTGAGAGAGCTACGTACTGTGTGGACTGCACAGTTACATGGTGGGGCCTTCTGGAATGCATCCAGGTTGTCTTACACTCAAGGTATGTACCTCCTTTATGGTCCACCCCACGAAAATAGCCTCTTTCTGGACTACATCCGCCCTTTAGCAATGCTGTTTGGATACCTAATGAGGTCCACCCTCCTTTTTCCGGTTAACTTGAGTACCTGCTGCCAAAGTTAATAATTAACAAGGTGTCACAATGCCTCGCACAGCGCTCTATTCTTTGCTTTCCTGCCCCCCTGCCTTTTCCTGCTGCTTCTGAATTGCTTGAACTCCCCAGGGATACAAACTCCCCATAATAACTCCAGGCACAAAGGCACAAGACTTTTGTGGCTCTAACTGAAATTCAAAATTGGGCAAACCCAGGAGGCAATCACCTGGCCATTGCCCTAACCCATATGCAGCCTCTCGGTGCTGCGGGAGCGCAGGTGAGCATGAAGCTTTAATGAGGCCTTAGCTGCAAATACATTGTGCAATTACTGTTAAGATGGGCGAACATTTGGCCCGGAAAGAATTGCATTTTAAGCAATAGGGTTTCCCTATTAGCTGTTCCCAGCTATTAATTCAACCAGTTTGTTTATACATTTTGACAATTGTTCATGTGAAAGAGACCTGGGGATTTTATTTGACCACAATTTCATTATGAGCTAACAGTGTGATACGGCTGCTAATACAAGCTAATACAAGTTTAGGCTACATTAAGTGAATCGTCTAAATAAGGGGAAGGCAGCGTTCCCACCATCCTTTACCCTTATAGGTACATGGATCTTATTTTTTCCAGACTAAAATTTGGCAAGTAGTGCAGAGACCCTGGCATTCACCATCTGAAATATAACTGTCCTCAAAAGTTCAGGACTTGTGGGCTAGCATATAGAAAAGTCATCTATCTCTGTAAACTTTTGTTTGCTCTTTTGTCGATGGGAGCCTTGCTGCTGATCTGTCATCTGAGTTATGTATGGATCATTACTGCTGGCTTATTTGACCCTAGATTGTAGAACTGCCTCTTCAGCTGTTTCCCTCTACTGGCTCCAACCATTTGTCTCTAGTCATCTACTCTGTAAGTGTCTCCCTGGCTCCTGCAGCCTGCTGCGCCTCCTGGAGACCCTCTCTAGCATCAGGAACCTACTACACCCTCCACATGAGCATCTACTAAAGCCACTTCCTCCCTCCCTAGTCCCCAAAGCCTCTCCCATCTACCTCCTCAGCTGTTTTCTTCTCCCTGCTCTGTGGGATAAGTATCACTCTGGGGTTGAGGGCTTTGTCTACTAGTACGACAAGAGTCACACTGGTGTGCCAGGACACTCCTGTTGCCCTGTTGGGCCCTTGTCACATGGAAAGGGACATCTCTTCTCTGGGACATTTGGGAAGCTTCTTTCCAGTCTGCCTTGTGATCCCCTGGATTGACATTCCTGTCACTAGGACACTTAGCTATCTGCTCCCTTTGTTCCTAGCTCCTTCCTGGAGCTTCCTGGCCTCCCGTAGGAGCTGCTTTCTAAGTTCCTCAGCTTCCTTACATCCTCCTGGGCCTGAAACCCTTTCCCCACCTCCCACTCAGACTTACTTGCAGCTCCCCACTAAAGTCTCCTCATATCCCCCGCCTGCTCTGTCTCTTCCATAAGCCCTTAGGAAGGGCTTCTACAATATTGGAATGTTGTCTTGGGTGGAGCTCCTATATGTCATGAGTCTGGTCCCTCTCAGCTCCCTTCTGGAAGTCCCAAAGCTTCTCTTTGCCCTCCTGGGCCTCACCTCCCCCTTGGCACTGCCTGTTCTGTCTCTTCTTTACTGCCCTCCTGGGCCTCCAGCTTCCCTCTGACAGAGTTCATTTTGTGACCCATTCTCTCCTCTTCCTCAAACTCAAGAGATTTCATCAAAGCCTTACTTACTGCAAATGGCGTGGCACCTCAGAACAGCTCAATCAGTGGCCAAAATTGGCTACACATTCGATTTTCACATTCTCTCCTATGGTAACAGTTTCTGCCACCACACAAGCAAATGATTTCCAAATCTCTTGTATTTAATTTTCTCTGCTCTACACTACCAACAGTATCTTATCTCTAAGGTTTTTCTACTTTAAGCTCCTAAAATCTTTTGTCTGTACGATTTCTTTGCTCTCTGCTCTAAAAAAAAAAAAAAAAAAAAAAAAAAAAAAAAATAGAAAGAAAAGAAAAGGAAAAAGAAATGCTGAAGGTTATGCTGTAAACTATAACTCAGGATTTGTAAGCTCACTGGGTATAGTTTTTAAAAGTCTGTAAAAAAAAAAAATAGCCTAAAACTTATAACAAAATGCTGATAGTTAAAAAAAAATAATTTCAATACTATTCAATCTTAATTTGCTACCACATACTGTATATGATCCAATTCTTGTTTAAAAAGTAGATTTGCTTACTGAATATGTTACTTGAATTCAGTTCTTATTTAGGAAAATAGATGTTTTTAAATTTAGCTACTGGGTGGCTGGTTTGTTGTAAAGAAACTTATAGATGGAGCAGGTAGCACAGCCTTGAGAAAGGCAGGGCTGAAGAACTAGAGTCTATGAAGAAACCTGACAGCTGACTACAGGTAAAGAACATGGAAGTGTTATAAAGAATAATAGAAATAAGAGGGTCCCAGACAGAAGGAGCAGGATTCAGTACAGCTGCAGTATCCATAAATGAAAGCAGAGGCTCCTGAGAGGCTTGTGGGAACCTCTTTGGACTAAGGGATCACTTGATCTTTAAACAATAGAGAAATGAATGCAAAACCAAATATATAATCAAAGCAAGCAAGCAAACAAACAAACACATCTGCCTTTCCATAAGGGTTGTGGGAATGCCCAGGTGTCAGTGTGTGACTCTTCCTTCAGCAAGTCATGCTGAACAGATGGTCAAGTTGGTAAGGGTGAGGACTGGCCACGCAGACAATGTTGTCTGTGCAAAGTCACAGTGAACAGCTGGCTGTGGTGGGGCACCCAGTGTGGGGAGAAGAAAGAAGGAAGGAGGGGACAGAGGGGCTGGTGGGTCCTGATGTTGCATGTCTGACCAGCTGTGGAATTTTCAATTCATCCTGTGAAGAAACCAATGAAGGATTTTCAACACTCACAACCCCTCTCACTTTTCGACTCCAGCATCGCAAAACACTTCAAATTTTAAGGGCTAAAAATAACATCAGTGTTTAAGCTGCCCTGATTCCAGGGTTAGCAAAGCAGTTTTCTTTGGAGGCCGGGGCTGAAGGTTGGCTGGAATCTGCACAGCTGTATCCAGCTGGGGACTCAAGAAGGGGCTGGAAATCCAAGACATCTCATTCGTGTTCAGGAATGACACAGCTGGAGTGCTGCTGGTTCCTCCTCTCCCCGCACTTGGTTCTTCCTTAGTTTACGGTGCAGGATTCCAAAGCGAAGGCTTTGACAAGCCAATCCCTCACAATCTTGCCCTTATAAAATCTTCAACTCCATCGTAATAGTGAACATAGCAGCCAAAGCAAGTCTACTGTTGTACCTCAGGGTCCATGTTATTTGTGGCTATTCTGGGTCATGAGTCCTACGAGACACAGTGAATTGGGGGGCGGGGGGCAGGGTTAGCTAATGTGATAGACTTCCACAAACATGACAAGGATAGCTTTCTAATCTATGGAGGCTGGTATGAAAGGGTAAAGAAGGATAGTTTATACAAGCTAGTTAAGTGACTATCAAGTGCTCAGTCCTAAAAATGTCATATAGCCTTTCCCAGAGAACATTAGAAAAGGGTTCAGAAAGATTATTAGGCAGAATGATAAAGAGGAGCTCCGTGGAACACTGTCTTCGATATGGCATGGCCTCTGCAATCAGGAGCACACGCAGATTTGCCTGTCTGCACATAGACATGCACACACAAACAGACACCACACATGTACACACACACACATATACACACATGCACACACATACAGACACCACACATATACAGACAATATAGACACATGCACACACACATTTGCATACACACATACACACGTTTACACATACACACATATACACACACATACAGACATAACACATATACAGACACATTTAGACACATGTACACACACATACACACACAAACATACAGACACACATACACACACATATACACAGACACACACAGACACACACAAATATATACACAGACATACACAGACACACACAAATACATACACATACACACACAGACACACAACATGTACACACCTACACATACACACATATATACACTTAGACACACACATATACACACACAGACACACACATATATATGCACACATACACAGATGCACACACACACATACAAATACACACACATATACACACACTGACACATACACACATATACATACACACACATACATACACAAACATAGAACAGATACACATAAACACATACACAAACATACACACACATATACATATATACACGTACAGATACACACATACTGACAGACACACACACACAGAGGTGGAACTAATTGGAAAGAAATGTGCTAACAGAAGTATAGAAAGTGGTAAAGAGAGGCTAATGGGATGAATGCCATTAGAATGCACTATACACACACACACATACATATATGTATATATAATTATTAAAATAAGTGCAAATGAAGCTACTGTTACATTTTAGTAAAAAGTGAAGAGAAACTATATTTATATAGAGAATAATATTGGCTGTAAACATTGATAGAGTCAAATAAATAACACTTGGTGAGGGTCGTAGAACATAGAGGGTAAGAACAAATAGCCCCCTAAGAAATACGCAACAGAGAACTGTATATATTAGCCTATGACTCCTCTTCAAATCAAGGTGATAGTTTGTAAATGATATATAAAGCCGAGGTAATATATTTGATCCTAGGGGAAAAGGGAAAGCATCCATCAAAAGAGACCGTGGTGAGTACATAGACACATCAAAGCCCAAATCTCACTATGGGAACCCTGAGCATCATCAAGAAACATAAGGACCTGTATTGTCAATCATGAAATCAGACACAAAGCTGGAAATTTGCCATTGTGATTAGCTATCAGGAGGCTGATGTTTCGCTTCGAGATTCACGGTTGAGTCTTTGAAAACGATAACAAACTGTAGAGAGCCGGAGCGAGCAGGCCGTAGAGACTAGAAACAGCTTCCTTGGCTTTTTAGATCTCGAGTTCCTATCAGGCTCTGATGTCCAAATTGGTCCTATCAAAGAGGATCTGTAAACAGGGAGATTGAGCTATCTACCCTCCACCAGATGTCAAACAAGTTGGGATGTGGTTTCCAAGGTCACATGACATAAGGTGCTATTTACTAATCTAAGCAGATATGGTTTAAGAGAGGATGGGAGAGCAAGGAAGAAAAAGTATGAGTTGTTTAGAAAAAAAAAAAGCAAGAATAGTGTGAAGACGGGATGAAAGGATTATGTAAATCAGTTATGCCATTTTCTACTTTAAGGTCTGTATTACCACTCAAAGCTAAAATCCATGTTGACTGTTCTAACACTGTGGCTCATTTAGACACCCACCTGGTGCCAGGGGTGTGCCGTAGGAAGGCACATCGATGAGCATCAGCATCTTGGATGAAGTGAAATCCAGTTAGCTAAAAGGTCATTCCAACTGTGACCAGTCTTCTGCTCCCGAGTGCAATGCTAGACTTTCTCTTGTACAGAAGTCACACGAGAACACAAATTCCTAGCCTAGGCTCTGGTGGGGTAGGGGGAAAGAATTCCTTCTTTTTCCTATACTCTACATTAAATGTTGTGAAGGCCAAACAAAGGGTGTCTATGAATGCAATTCCAATATCACAGGCAGGGCCTCCCCAGCACTTCACTTACGGGTGTTAGGGCCTGCGCGCCCTGTTCCCCAGACTTTCGTGTAATCCTGTCACCTAAAACTTCCCCTCATTTTGTCAAGCGTGTTCAGAGAGAGAAGGGTGGAGCTAAGGCTCCTTCAGGACCCTTCTGCAGTCTGGATCCTGCTTGTTTAGATTTGTTTCCTGCTCTACTCTTACTGATTTAAATTTTTGTTTATTTCTTATATGTATCATGTCTATGCCTCCTGTCTACATGCGTACCATGTGTTTACAACGGCCACAGAGGCCAGAAAAGAACATTAGATCCCCGTCAACTGCAGTTGTAGGCATATGTGAACAACCATATGGGTACAGGAAAATGACTCTTGGTTCTTCGCAAGAGCAGCAGATACTCTTAATCACTGAGCTATTTTTCTAGACATGTGGTATTTTTTTTTTGAGAGACATGTTAAACTTTATAGCACATTATTATTTTCAATAAATGTAATTCACCTTAGAAAATTGAATGATAAAAACTTAAAAATTAAATAATAATTTTAAAATTAAATAGATACGCGTTTGTAGCAGTCTATAAGTAGTGACATGTCTTCAAATTGAATGTTCTATAGCTATGTATATACAAACATATGGATGACTTCAAAAAGATCATTCATCAGATTATGGGCACAGATTTATTATTTGGAAAGCATGGTCATTTTATCAGTAGTGATCATGGTTTAAAACTATGAAGAGAACAGATTGGATGCTCACACAATAATGTCCCCACTTCTTCTTTTGCAGAAAGAGACTAGATAAATAGAGATATAGTGTCTCACAACTAATAACATGCCTCAGCTCCAAGGGTCACCCCCCTAGAACAGCAGAGGGCTAATAGACACAGTCTCTGACTTAGGCCAGGTCAGCTAACACCTCATAGACTTTGTAATGATGCAAATGTGTGCCCGCATAGCCTTGTGCTTGTCACTTTCCAAATAATATTCAGTCATACGAGGCATCCAATATTTTATTATAAAATTGACCGTGCTGTCTAATTTTACCCAGTGGACAGCAAATATAACGTTCTGGGCACATCTAAAGTACACTAAACTCTGCTATGATGTCTAGAAGGTAATCAGGTGTACTTTGACTCAGTAGGTCAACATCATGATGGGTGTGTCATGGCATGGTATATACCCATCTGCCATAAGAGGTGTCTCTGCCACTTCTGCTGCTCACACAAGTCTTCATGAAACCCCAGAGACTCCGAAGTTGAGTTGTAGCAATTCCTTCCTACACAAAGATACCACATTTTGGGAAAGCATACAAAACTGTTTTCAGCAAAATCTCTAATGGTAGTGAGATACATGGCCTCCGGAGTGGAAAGAGAGGCTTCAGTTCTGCCTCTAGCATATGAATTGGGGTTCCAACTTTAAACATATTGCCTAACTTCCTCTGTGTCCCGATGTTGGTATCCGGGAAGTAACTATATCTGCTTAGGTCCACTGCTTATTTTGAACCCTAAATGAGTCAAAGCGTATGACGCTCCCGGAAGAAGCCATGGCTGCCAGGATGTACTCATCGAAGTCCACCTGCTGTTGCTATTTCCAGACTCCTATGAAGAGGCGATTTCAAAGGTAACATCTGAACATTTTTTTTTTCCGGTTTCCCCACAATGGTACAGATAAGAGCCGATAGAGTGACATCTATTTGATGAACATTTCATCAGGGCTTTGATATTTCATTTATTGCTTACCTCCAGCAGCACGAGGAACCGAGGGAACACCAAATGCCTTGGGCTCTGGGTGGCTTGGTTTCTGCAGGCTCATGGCAGCCTACTTCAAGCACATCACGTGGTCCCAGCCCCCATCGTACAGAACGTCTGCAGATACGTTAGTGCCTGGATTTCCTCTTCAGAGAACACTGGTCACATGCTCATCACTGGGTCAGAGAATTTTGCTGACATTTCAGCTTGGAGCCTCAGAATTCAAATCACATATTACCTTGGAGCAAACTTTCAGGGTCTTTTTTATTCACAACCAATAAAATACTGTGCTTAGAATAAGCTAGTTCTAAGCACTAATTTTTACCAAAGGGAGTTGACTGCATTCTGTGAAGTGAATTTTTCTTTTCCAGGCTATTATAGCAGTGTGTGTCTTAGAGTTGGGATTATAATTTGCTGAGTTGGTTTTTAATGAGTTACACAGCACTTTATATTAATTATGAAATATAAATTTGGCAGTCAGAAAAAGTTAATAAAATAATCAAACTGACAGATGATAATTATTTTAAAATTTTGTGCATATGTTCAGAATTATTTATGTTCATGAATTTTTTAAGAATTTCACATTGTTATACAATATATTTTGATGATATTCACACATGCATCCAATTTGGTATGGGGCCTTTGTAGGTTAGCCATGGAGACCCTATCCTTGTACAAATAGACAACACCAATTAGACTCATTGAGCTATAAAAAAAGAATATAATTAATTCTTACACTACATATCTGCTAATATTCACACTTTCAATAATTTTTAAAGTATCTTCATTTACATTTTATGTATAAAAAAACCATGAGCCCCTGAAAAATGGTACTAAAGTACCACTGCGAATCTCAACATTTTCTGGGCATGTCACTTCTCACAGGACACAGTGACAGAATTGGATGCTTGAAATGTTTATGCTGCAAACGGGTTGTTTGTACACACAGGTACTTAAATTTAGATTCACCTCACAATGTGCCTTTGTGTATGTATATGTTTGTGTATGTGTGTGTATGTTTGTGTGTGTGCACTTGTGTGCACATGTGTGTATATGCATGTATATGTGTGTGTATGATGTGTATGTATGTGTGTGTGTATGTCTGTGTTTATGTGTGGATATGTATATATATGTGTGTGTATATGTGATGTGATATTTGTGTGGGGGGTGATGTGTGTGTTTATGTGGGTGTATGATGTGTTTATGTGAGTATATGTGTGTGTATATGTGTTTATATGATGTATATGTATGTCTGTGTGTTTATGTGTGCATATGTCTGTGTATGTGTATGCATATGTGTGAATATATGGGTGTGTGTATACATATTGATACTTACTTGAATACAACAAACAGAAAATGCAAACCCCTAGCACTTTCCTGGTTACATTGATAAGCATCATTAGAAGTTTAAGTTGAAATTCATTAAGGCTTCTACCTTAGAACAACATATTGTTTTTAGTTTTTTAAGAGTCAGCTAATAATAGCTCCCATTTAGTATAGTAGTTTCATCCAGGAGGATCGCCAGGAGCTCAGCAGAATGCATAGAATAAGGATCCCTCACCCAGCAGAGGGAGGCATGTGCAATCCAATAGCCATTCCTCACCTGCCATGTTACAAAGCCCAACGCAGTACGATTTAAGAGCATGATCAAAGAGTTACTTTTCTAACTAAGTCTCCAGGGGGATATAGGATGACAGTATAATTACCCAAGTTAGAATTTAGCCAGCCACAGAATTAATACTACCACCACTTTTGCAGGAAACAGAGAAACTGGAGAGCACCTGCAGGTCTTTAACGGCCCAAAGAGGTCAAGCCCTTCATTTTATATCTCACCCTAGAGGCACGTGAGATATTTCCCCCATGACCAGGATGCCATCCAAGCCTTCCCGCTCTATTTCTTAACTAGACTGGAGAAAAAGGCCATAATTTTAATAGGACATTGACCCTGCGTCACAAAGGTCTCCCGGAGACTGCAAGGCCCTAGGGGCTAGGTAGGTAATCATAGTGGAAATGACAGCTTGGGTGGGCCCTGTGCCATGGTCATGGGCAGAGTTGACTCGGTCTGCAGAGGGGCCTTCATGTTGGATGAAGGAAGACACACAGAGTCCAGGGGTGTCCTTGGCTGGTGAAACTTGAGTTCTCTAACTGTACTGCCTTAACTCAGCACCTTTTGTATGGGAAGCACTTTGGAGGTGGTTTCCAGGGAGGTTCCTAAGAGCAGCAGTTGCTAGAGGCAGGCCACAAGCTGCTGTCTCTTCCTTACATGCTTCTGTTTTATAAACATCCACATCCCAGCAACTCTCAAGTTCCCCTCGAAGCACAGGAAGCTGAAGCCGTGGAGTCAGCCCCGTTGCTGCCTTCGAACAGCAACTCCAGGCTCCCAGATACAGCTTCTAGGGCTCTTGGAAGATGCCTTAGAAAAGTTGATCAAAAGTTTTCAAGTATTCACACATCCTTAATTAGGAGCACCATGGGAACTCTACCAAGATGCAGGATGTACTTTTGCCCTCTAGAGAAGCGGGCTAGATTGAGGCATTTTCTTCCTCTATACAGGGAAGGTCTGAAGAATAATTTTTACAATTAGATACCATTAAGGATGATGAAAGCTAGAGAGTCGAAAGCAGGCAGAATTAATTACTTACTTGAGGGTCTGCTCAGGCCTCTTTGGTCGTGTTCATGCTGACGGCAAATTAACCCTTGGTCCCCAATTCTGAGAAGGCTCAGGGCCACTGCAGGCTCCAGGGCTCCTCTGAGGAGAGGCAGCCAAGCTCCGTCAGTTTCCTCCTTCAGCCCATATCCTGCTCCCCTCCTTGCAGGCAACTTGAGCATCACCGGCAGCAGCCGGATCTCCCCATCATCATCATTCTCCTGTTGATTTCATTTCTGTGTGATCGCCACATGGACATGATGTTTCTGAAAATTAGAGTTGTGTAGCGAAGGTAAGGATTCCACCTTCCAGCCCTATATCCTGCTACAGTTCCCTGAAGGTTTCACTCAAAAGTCCTCTTCTAGTAGATGAGTTTCTGAATAAATGTGTACAAAACCTAGAAGCTCTTTCCACTCTGTTCTCCAAAATGCACATGGCTAATATTGATGGTGTTCTGTGCACCAGGAGTGTAAGAGGGTTAGGAGAAATTCATGTGTATAATTATGAAACCATAGGGGATGTGCTCAATGGCACAACACCTGTCTCTTGCTCAGAAAACAGCCATAGTTTGCATGTTCTACTTCAGAAAAATGACGCATGTTTTCATAAAATATCATGAAACTACATACCTTAAGCATAGATTCATGTGTACGTTCAAGGTAAAAAGTAATCGTTTGGAGAAACGTGGGGAAATAATTACCTTGCAGCCCATGACATTTATAAAAGCCATTTTGGAATTAAATCAACCCAGGAAGTCAAAATCCTGCATCAGTGCTGGACACTGATGGATATCTAGCATCTGCATGAGCTGAGTCAGAAGCAGTATTAACCATACTGAAATACAAGAACACTGAGCCATGGTCACTGACCTTTCAGAAGAAACTGAAAACAACTTAACTTTAAAAAGTCACTATAAAATATAACAATAAATGTTTATTTGAAAAATTATTATGCATGTGATAAGAGATAGAGTTATATAGGAAAACCTAGAACCTGCTGTATTAGTGCTTGCCTATAATCCTAGAACATGGGAATGAGGTAGGACACTCTCAAGGTCATCATGGGGTACATGAGACACTGTGTCAAATAATCAAAAAGAAACTAAGACAACATAGTTTCATTATTTAAGAAATAAGTTCAAGCAGTCAAGTATAATGGCGTATACCTTTATCAGCAATTTAGAAGCTGAATCAGGAAAATCACCTGGAGTTTGAGGTTATCTTAGCTGCAGAATATCTTCTAGGCTATCCTGGGCTACAAAGTCTCAAATAAAGGAACACAATTAAAAATTAAATTAAGCGACAAATTCCCTATATCCAAAGCAAACTTTGAAACATGATAAGAATACAGTAGCTATTTCACCATACAGTATTTATAGAGTTACAAAGGACTAGTAAGTTGCCTTTCTTCAAGGAACTCTGAAAACACAACTTCAACAATTGTGTAAAATGTGCAAGAGAGGGTTTTTTTCATATATTTTTTCCTTAAATCAAGTCTTAATGAACTTTTGAAATAGGACAAAAAAAATTTCACTAAACTTAGGTAAAACTGATAAGCAGACATCTCTTCAAACATCATGTCCCAAGTAGTTAATAAGCATACAAAAAGACACTAATGCTTGTATATCAAGGAAGTGCAAGTCTAAGCTTCAATTAAATATTGCCTTATACCCACTCCAGGGAGAAAAATAAAAAGGCCTCAGGACTGGCAAGGATATAGAAGAACTTGAACTCTCATTCATTGCTGGTAGGAATTCAAAACTTCTGGAAAACAGTTTCTTATAAATTTAAATGTCCTTCCTATCACTATTTTACCAAAAAAATCCATTCTGAGGTAAGAGAAATGAAGATGTGTGTTCCTACAAAGCCATGTTCTTAGTAACTGTAATTTAACTCAAGGCAATGAAACCTGATGACTACCAAATATCACTATAAATAAAATTTATTGTTTAAATCAAGGATTAAACATCTACTGAAGATAAATATTTAAGAAAAGAGCTCTCTCCCGACCCTCTTGTAGGTTTCCATTCCTAGAGGAAGCACAAACCAAGTGTCTTAGTTAGGGTTTTAATGCTGTAAACAGACACCATGACCAAAGCAACTCTTCCAAGGACAACATTTAACTGGGACTGGCTTACAGGTTCAGAGGTTCAGTCCAGCATCATCCAGGCAGGAGCATGGCAGCATCCAGGCAGGCATAGATAGTACAGGAGGAGCTGAGAGTTCTACATCTTCCTCAGAAGGCCAATAGAAGACGACTGACTTCCAGGCAGATAGGACAAGGGTTTTAGAGCCCAAACCCACAGTGACACACTTCCTCTAACAAGGCCACAGCTACTTAATAGTGCCTACTAGTGCCGCTCCCTGGGTCAAGCATACTCAAACCACTACACCAAGCAAAGAAATAACTGTGAATATTCCTAAGTAGTAACCAGCCTCCCAAAGATAGTTTACAGTGCAGAAAGTCAACAGAGGTAGACAGCAAGACCCTTTGAGGACTGTACGGCGGGTAGAAAAGGGAGCTGTGCAATATGGAAATATGAAGAAAGAGAAGGAAAGAGCTAAGAAATAATCTGTGTGTACCTGGGCAGAGGAGACAGGAAGTAGGAGACCCAGAGGAAGGAAGTGATATGATGTCTTGGGTCAAGGGAAGACATCTTGGGCATGAGGACCACAGGAAGCAAGGCAAGCATGGGAGGAGAACCAGAAGGTATAGGGCCCAGTAATCCTTGAACAGAAGTAGAACAGTTTATGTACAAACAGGAAGTCATCATTTCCTCCCTGTGTCTTGAATATTGTCCTTCCAACTTTAGTCTTCCCAACTTTAGTACCCTGGTAGTAGACCTTTATGATAGCAACATATGTTTGGACACTGTAGCCCAGGATGACAATATAGACTGTGTTCTTTCCCCAAAGCAATGTTATTCAAAAGCACCTTTGACACTTTCTTTGTGGTTTATTAACAGTTAGCAATTTGGTGAAGCAAAATTAGAGAGTAGCCTATAATTTTTGATTCTCCAGGAACACTTTCAAACCGGCTACCACATCTGTGGCAAGTTGGAGACTTTTTACATAAGATGTGCTGTTACCATGGCAACATTAACACCACTCCTTTCAGCAACTGCAAGAGCAAGGTGTCAACATAGCATGCTTTAGTGATTTTTCCCATCTCTTGGTGTAAGGAGGAGTCCAGGGAGATGTTATCTGAAGCAATTGTCACTTATTCTTGGGAAAACAGTCTCAGAGGAATACAGTTCCTAAATCAGTTCTTCATTTTCTCTTACTTAAAAAAAATACTATTACTGTTCTTGTTCCTTTGCCTAAGATCTACTATCTTTGTTCTTTCCTATCCCTCTTTCTTCTTTCTCTTCAACAATTTTTCTTACCTAGTTAGTAACTATCTACCATATGTTTAAATAGTGAAGTGTCTAAGTTCCAGAAATAATGTAGTTGATAAAAGCCAATAAAGCCCCAATTCATTTCACTTACATTTAAATTAAGAAGAAATGAAAAAAAATGTAAGTAAGTTGGGATAGGCATAATCAAATAAAATCATATAAGCAGAGAGATGTGTGTAAGTCTAAGTAATGTTTCAGAAAAGATAATCAAGGAAGATTATCTATGAATTTATTTATAAGCCCTTCAGGACTTGATGGAGTAAGAAACTAATATTTAGAAAGAAGACAACGAGGCTGGATCACACTGGAATTGTACAATGTCAAGGGCAATAGGTGAGATGACTAGTGGTGGTGAGCTAAGCAAGAGTCCATCAATATAGGGGCTTCTCCTACCTGTAAATGACAGAATTCATTTTAGTCACAGCTGTAGGATGTCATTAAAGAATTGGACAGCTGACTGGGAGAGGTCAGGATTCCACACACATTTTTAAAGTGTCACCAGGTGGTCATTTTGGTAACATTTGAAGTGTTTAAATCAGGCCATGAAGGATAATATATCAGGAGTATATTAATCTTAATGTAGAAATGGGATTATAATAATTTAACCACATAAGGAATTAGATTATTTTCTTTTTTTTTAAACTTTTATTGCATTATGATAAGAAAAGTTACATGATTTCAATTTATCTGAATTTGTTAACATTTAAAAACATATTTTAAGTAAATAGAATTAAATCACATTCTTGTTTCCCTTTTGTACCCCTACTCCTCCCAGAGACCCCCCTTCAATACCTACAATATCTTTTTTGTCATATTCCTTAAAATTTATAAAATGTTATAATAAAGAGTATTATAAAAGTTGTTTGATATAAAACAACAATCAATTTAACAGTCTTATGTAGATGCTTGTCTACAGCAATAGTGAAAATACGTTTTTCTCAATATAAATTTTAAATAACTCCAAACATATTAACTGTATACTTCAGAATAATACATCACTACTAATATTTTCCTAAATGAACATAAATATATAAAGTCTTTTTGTTTGTTTTGTATTTAGTAGAATTTAAAATCTTGGCTTTTACTATGGTACAAGCTCAAAATAAGAACAATTTTTAGACATTGGATTTCATTGTAATAAGGCTATACTTCAATGACCCTCACATCACCAAAGGATTTTACCTCCATCGTAGCTAAGCTGAGAGTTGACAACTCTGCTGCACCAAGAAATGAATTATAGGCTTGATTTTTGGATACAGACTTCCTGCTATGGTCAAAGCTATTTGACTTGAGTGAGTGACTTTATTCTTAGCCCACAGAGAACAGGTTACATTCATTTAAGAAATGGTGTGTGTATTAAGATGGTCTATCCATAAAGTCATTCACCAACTGTTTCAGTGAGCAATGGTTCTGCTTGGAGGGTGGCACGGACATTAGGTGAGGGTAAGAATTTGATTCATTAGCTGTGATAATTTGGAAAAGCATTCATCTCAAAGAAAGAGTAACTTATAAAGTCCTCTACTTCAAACTTGATACAAGAGTTACAAACGCCAGACAAAGCATTCAGTCTCTCTCTTTGTTGTTCTCTTACAAGCAACCTCCCTAGTTAATGATCTATGTTTCTTTTGGGTATATAACTACTTTCGAAATATATAAGCTGTTCTGAAAACCATAGTATAGTGTAAAGACATGAAATAAAGAATACTACTAATAGAGAGGCTGAGATAGGAGAAGCAAGATTTCAAGACTCTTATGTTGTACACAGCAAGACACTGTCACAAACAACAAGCTGAAAGTGTATATAGATTGTACAATGTTGGACCTATTTCTCCAATTACCAAATTAGAGAGACCATTGGATGATAATCAACAAATTTGTAATTCCTCATATTATTGGATTTCAATCAATTAGGATATGTTGGTAATATTAATTTTCATATTAATATATTAAGAAAAAATAATTGTTACTTCCTGTTGTTTTTGTTGTAAGAGGTAGAATTAGGTTTGTGTGGATTTGTTGAAAGATTACTTTCTTGCTTCTTGTGGGGTGTAGTTTTGCTCCTTATGTTGATGTTTTCCATCTATTATCCTTTGTAGGGCTGGATTTGTGGAAAGATATTGTGTAAATTTTGTTTTATCATGGAATATCTTGTTTTCTCCATCTATGGTGATTGAGAGTTTTGCTGGATATAGTAGCCTGGGCTGGCATTTGTGTTCTTGTAGGGTCTGTATGACATCTGCCCAGGATCTTCTAGCTTTCATAGTCTCTGGTGAGAAGTCTAGTATAATTCTGATAGGCCCGCCTTTATATGTTACTTGACCTTTTTCCCTTACTGCTTTTAAAATTCTTCCTTTGTTTAGTGCATTTGGTGTTTTTATTATTATGTGTTGGGAGGAATTTCTTTTCTGGTCC
>JADRCD010120312.1:0-10513 GCA_019843815.1 Montemys delectorum
CTTCTTCTTCTTCTTCTTCTTCTTCTTCTTCTTCTTCTCCTTCTCCTCCTCCTCCTCCTCCTCCTCCTCCTCCTCCTCCTTCTTCTTCTTCTTATTCTTCTTCTTTTTTGTTTTTTTTTGAGACAGGGTTTCTCTTTGTAGCCCTGGCTGTCCTGGAACTCACTCTGTAGACCAGGCTGGCCTCGAACTCAGAAATTCGCCTGTCTCTGCCTCCCAAGTGCTGAGATTAAAGGCATGCGCCACCACTACCACCTGGCTCCTAATGTATGCTTTTTAAAGGAACACCATCCAGAAAAATCATGTGGGGTTTCTTAAAGAAATCGTAACATTACAGCTCAGCTGTAAACGAGGAGACTCTTCATACAGAGGTGTAGATTAAATAAGGTAGGTTGCCACAGGTGCTGTGAAAGAGTTGGCAGCAGCATCTCTCTAGACTGCTGCCTTGACAACGTTCTTTAGCCCAGTGGTGTCTTCCCTCTTCTAGTGTGGTAGGTGAACATGCTATATGGAGGGAATGGATGGTCTCTGGCACAAATCCAAGATTTCTGAAATCTCCTTTGTTATTTTGCACGTGCCTCAGTTGCCTCCATTCTGTCATTTTTGGTTCATACCCAGCATTTCACCTGCTGAAGTTTTGCTTCCTATTCATTTGGCAGTTGTTCTACCTAACTCAGTTCCTCTCTATTTAATGATCCTTCCACGAAAGCTGCTCAAATGTTATTTCTCAAGTTTGCCTTCTTTTTCCTCTAAGTCTCTCTCAGAGTCTTTTGTTCCTTGAAAGTCATTCATACCCATTTATCCCAACACTCATCAGTTTTATTCACCATTTCCATGAGTCAGGAGAGAGGCTTGTTCTTTTAAGTTGAAAAAATTTGTGTAATTTATTTATAAAGTCCTTACAGTTTTGAAAAATTTGATGTTTTTCTTAGAAAAATTTATCTTTTTGGATAGTTGTTTATGTATATCTATCTATCTATCTATCTATCTATCTACCTACCTATCTACCTATCTATCTATCTTCTGAGACACAGTTTCATTACATAAGCCAGACTGCTCTGAAACTTGGAATTCTTTTGTCTTGGACTCCCGAGTGCTGGGTACAAATGTGCGCTTCCATATTTGGCTTACGTGGTCATTTTAAACCACAAAAGACAGGCGTCTGCTTGAATCAACCCTGAGCAGGTGCCAATTAAATCTGAGCCTTTTGGTTTCTAAGAAACAAAGCTGGGCACAATGAGGAAAAACAAGGGTGCTGCTTACGATACCTCAGAGCAGGACGCCAGAGCACAGCGGTGCCTCCCACCCCGGATCCAGCCTCCACTCTCCAGTACCATTCCCTGGATTAGACTGTGCCATGCATCTTCTCAGAGCTGGCACTGGAAAGGAGAATAAAGTCATGGTTTGCTCATACAGATGAGCTGTGGGCTGGGAGATAAAGCCAGTCTCTTCTGCATTTGTACCCATATGTTAAATGTGGGTGTCTGAACAAAATTGTGGCTTAATTGTTAGGGACAGACGTGGAAAACAAGAATGTCTGCTAAGTTCCATTCGTACAAATGAGTTTATTTACTGTAATCTTGGAAAGCAAGAAATTAGAAGTAAGTCGGGCACTGTAACATACTACACAAGGAATATTATGCTGGTCAGGGAGAATTAAAAGGAGCAGAGATTGAGTAATGGTAAACCCTGGGTAGTGACAGGATCAGAAAGGATTCAGGTAAAGATCAAGTCTGGAAGCTATTCCTAGAGGGATGAGAGCTAACTTCAAAGGCTGGCTTGGCTGGTTGCAGACTTTGCCTTAGGTCATCACATTCCATTGTTTGTATAGCTCATAAATAAACCAGCAGCCCTGGACACTTGAGCGTGGTTAGAAGCAGGTCAGAATCGAAAGCATTTCTTACGATAATTAAGTCATCTGGGAAATCACCTCTTCCGGATGTTTATTACAAAAAGGGAATACATAAGCATGCGATGGTGAAGAGCAGGGTCAGCTGTGAGATCTGCAGGGCTCAGTGCAAAATGAAAGTTCAGGGCTTCTTGCTAAAAAGTTATGAAGAGTTTGCAGATATTGACAGCATTAACCACACACTCACAAAGCCATTTTTTTGAGTGGGGGGAATATTGCTCCCTGTAGAATCTAAAAAGGCAAGTGATTCATCCCTTCAAAGCGCCTCTCTATCTTCACTCGGCAATAGCATTGTGGCTGTGTAACACTGGCAGGAGTGTGGTGTCTGTCAGGTCCCAAAGATGACTAACTTTGGTATTCCCAAGCGCATGCGCTTTGGTATTCCCAAGCCAATACACTCTCTGCGTCACAAGTACCCGTTACAGAGTTCTGGTTTCTCCTTTTTCTTCTCAGCATGCCCCTTACCCTAAACCTCTTCGGCCCAGGGGGTTGCTTTCTTTCAGCTTTTCTTTCCTTTATATAACCCTGCCATTTTGGCCATGTGTTCTTTTTGCTCCACTCCTCTCTTGGTCCACTTGCCTTCTCTCCTCTTCTCTCTCTCTCTTCTCTTCCTCTCTCTTGATTCCCCACTCCCTACTGGCCCAGTTTACTTGAAAGCCTTTCAGACGTCTCTGACTGTGTTCTTCCTCATTGTGACTTCCCCCAGCCTCAAGCAGGCTGAACGAGACCTTGCCCTTGCCACAAAGCAGCTAGCCCACTTGGACTGAGTTCCTGAGATAAACAAAGCCCTTTTGTTCTGCCAGAATCCTGCTAGGAGCCATACCCTGCTGAGCTACCTCACCTGCCTTCAGGACAGAACAACAAGATACTAATTTGGCCACAAGATCCTGGCTTATTGGGGAATGGGTTTTTCCCTGCCTATATATTTCTCAGATTCTAAAATACACATTGGACCTTGATCAGGAACCTCTACTTGGTCTGGTTATTTCTCTTGCCGTCCAATTCCTCCCTCTTTTCCAGGCCCCTACCTTTCCTTCAGGAACTTGGTTTGCATAGCTGCAGGCGGCTACACCTCATATCTACAATAAGATCCATCTCCTCAACCATACCTCAGAGCTGTCATGTCCTCATTTCCTTTAGTATCAGAGTATAATGCAGGGTCTCAGAAGCTGTTCCTTGACACCAGTTCTGCAACCAAGGATTTTTTTTTCACATCTAAGTATTCTAATTTGTTATGAGGGTATTAGACCAATAGTATTTGAATCTGTTATTTTAAGGTTATAAACTTTTTTTTAATTAATTGATTTATTTTATGTATATGAGACACATTGTAGCTGTACAGATAATTGTGAGCCTTCATCTGGTTGTTGGGAATTGACTTTTAGGACCTCTGCTTGTAAGAATTGAGCAAATAGGGACACCTCATAAAAATACCAAGGAGCAGGAATGGCCATTTAGCCTAAAGACAGAACTTTAGAAAGGTTTACAGCGCAAACACCCATCCCCAAGTAATGCCTAGTTTCAGGAAACGTCCTGGGAGGGAGGATCTCCCCCCACCCCTCCTATGTGCAAGAGGTATCTACTCCACACCTGGAGTAGGAAGGTCAATAGAAACAAAAGAACAATGGGAAAGATAAAGAGTAACCAGCCCATGTTGTAAACTGTAACCAGTCCATGTTGTAAGCTGTAAAACTCTGTTCTGAAAGGTATAAAAACTTAGAGCTTTGTTTCCTCTTGGTCACTCTAGTCCTGAATGCAGGGCGACCCTAGTACACTAGTTTCAATAAAAACCTCATGCAAATTGCAGCGATCTCCCTCTTGATTCGTTGCAAGTGGGGGACCCACACCAAATACAACATAGTCACTCCAGTTAGCCCTGCTTGCTCCAGTAGACCCTGTTTGCTCAGTTTCTGACTGCTCCGGCCCAAAGATTTATTTATTATTATATATAAGTACTGTAGCCATCTTCAGACGCACCAGAAGAGGGTGTCAGACCTCATTACGAATGGTTGTGAGCCACCATGTCGTTGCTGGGATTTGAACTCAGGACCTTTAGAAGAGCAGTGAAAGACCCCAGAGCTGGGGAGACCCTCACTCAAGTCTCGATGACGCATCTACCCAATAACTCAAGAGAGACCGATCTTGATGCAACAGCATGAGGTTTATTCAGAGGGAGGAAGGGAAGCCAGATCTGGGGTCAAACATGTAGCCTAGCAGCCCAGAGGAGTTCGACCCCGAGCACAAGGAGTAAGGGGTATTTAAAGGGAAAAACCACAAACTAGGGGGGTGAGGAAGTTACCAAGGAAACATAACAAGAGAACAGTGGAAAATTCTAAAGAGACCCAGCCCCTAGTTGAGTCAGGGTCATAAGGAAAACATCCTACGCATTCATTATGCACAAGAATGTTGTCTGGTCAATGTTATTCACTTTATGGCTGACTGTTCCCTAGAACTATCCACATGGCTCATGTCCTGCCTTTTTGTTCTTGGACCTAGCTGGGGGGCCCTTTGTGGCCAACAGGTTCCTGAAACTGGCTAGTCTACATTCTTGGCTTGTTACAGAGGTTTTCCATGCCCTTCCAGATAAAGGTTACATAGTATACGTTCTCACCAATACATTTCTACTAAATGCTCCTTTTTTTTTTCTTAATTCTAAAATTCTCCAGCCCTACAGCAGTCGGTGCTCTTACCTGCTGAGCCATCTCACCAGCCCTAAACTTATTTTTTTCATGAAGAAAGTTTATAATTTGATTTGGTCTAAATTTGTCCCTGGTATTGAAACATAATCTCCAATGTGATGAGATCAAAGAAGTGCAGCCCTTGCAAGGTGACTGTGTCATGAAGATGGAGCTATGATAAATGGGTTTACTATCTTTATAAAGGGCTGAAGAGACCAGGGTCATTCCCTCTCTCCATGTGAGGTCACCTCGCATATGAGGAGCCAAAAAGATGGCTACCTGAAAAATGTGCAAATGGGTTTCACCAGGTACCACATCTTCAAGCACCTTGATCTTGAACTTCTCATTTATGATGGTTAATCTTGGTTGTCAACTTGATGGAATGTGGAATCAACTAAGAGATATGGCTCTGGCCTGGTCTGTGAAATTATTTCCTACAAGGGTTAACTAGGTTAGGAAGACCCTTCTGCATAGTGGGCAGTACCTTTTCGCAGCCAAGATATAAGAGGTCTGAGGGAAACACAGTGCTGCTTTTGCCTACATGCATTCACATCTTGCTGGTGAGTGTGTTTACTCTGTTGCTGCTACCGTTGTCATCCTCTACTGATCAGAGCCTGCTTTCTTCCAACCTTCGAGCATAGACAAGACCAGCAGATCTCCCGGAATCTTTTGAGTCTCTATTACCAGCTTATGGCTTCTGAGACCTCCAGCTTTGTAAACTGAGCAGCTGCTGGGTTCTCAGCCTCTCTACATGCACATAGCTATTTTTGAAACAACTAGGATGCGTTATTCTATTGGTTATGCTTCTCTGGAGGACTCCAACTAATACACTAACTCCCAGAACCACAGGAAATAAATGTCTAGTATTTTGCTTTAAAACAGAGTTCCAAGCACAAAATGATACAAGAGAAAAAGTTCTGATTAAAATCTCTTGTAGAAGGTTCTGGGATTCACAGAATAATGTATTAATCTTATGTAGATCAAGTTGCAAATTACAGCTTTCAGATCATACTTGCCTGCTCTGTGTTCTTTGTGCATAAAGTATTATTATATAGTCACACATATTTGCTTTTTTTTTTACATTTTTTCTAAGATTTATTTATTTATTATATGTAAGTACACTGTAGCTGTCTTCAGACACCCCAGAAGAGGGAATCAGATCTCATTAAGGATGGTTGTGAGCCATCATGTGGTTGCTGGGATTTGAACTCAGGACTTTCAGGAGAGCATTCAGTGCTCTTAACCACTGAGCCATCTCTCCAGCCCTCATATTTGCTTTTATATTGAATCGTGCAGCTGAAAATACTCCCTAGTTTTGTTGTTTGAGATGCCTTGTTATGTTGCCCTGGAATCACTATGTAGCCCAGCCTGGTCCCAAACTCGCATCTTAGCTTTTCAGTTTACATGGGTGTGATACCATGCCCAATTTACTTCTTATTTCTTAACATAAAACTTTTGCTACTTTCTAATTTAAATGATTTATTTTAATCACGGGGAAATGCCAACTCTGGGGCTTAGAGCAATGGACAAGCAACTGATGCAGGATGTTAGACATCAGCCAGTGAGCTAGACAGGAAGAGTCCTGTGGCACATGGGTATAATACTGAAACCAGGGCAGGAGCCAGGCGCTAACACAGAGGTACAAGGACGATTTGACAAGTCGCGAGTTTGCCTTGAATTTAGCTTATTTGAAATCTGGATTGTCCTAGAAAGCTCTCTCAATAGAGGTGTGGATCCTTGAACCTTGGAGAATAAGGGTGGAGAATGGAGAAATAAGGGGGCAGGAATAAGGTGAGTCTTCATCAGGCTCAGAGAGATGAGAAGATAATGGTCCCCCAGAACAGAGCAGTGAAACGCTCATGTCCACAGTGAATTGAATAGTAAGACTAAATAGAAGAGGAAAGCCAGGAAGGATATAGTAATGACTGACTGAAAACAAAATAGTTCATTTCCTAAACACTTGTGGTAGGTACTGTAAAACAAATGGGATTGCACAGGTGCACCAATCAACTTCCAACTTTATGTAGCAAATATTTCTAGAATTTTTCTACTGGAAATACTTCTACCAGAAAATATAATGTCCATGGAGTACAGTTCTATGTGTTTTAGGTTCCCAGTGGTAGTTCTAAACATAAAGATTCTAACGTAAGTTCTCTAAACCTACTGAACCTGTGAATAAGGTTTTGACAGGCATGGTGAGCTGAATTTTGATCCGCCCACTATCAATTCGTGTTCTGAAGGTCTTCATAAACAATATGGACAGCTGAAAAAGCCACAAGGAATCATACTGTTAACTGTTTACCCAAAAAACTACTTAATTCAGTATATATACATATAGTAATATATTTTATACTATATACATTAAGTTAATGTATATAGTAACGAACTTTTATCTTCTGGTCTGATGGTGCTTCCTCCAGAGCCAAAGCTCACCTAACAAAACTCCCAATACTAAGTTGGATATAGTAAAGAAGCCTTTAACTCCAGCACTCAGGAGGCAGAGGCAGGCGGATCTCTGGTCTACAGAGTTCCAGAACAGCCAGGGCTACAAGAGACCAATTATCCCAAAGCTAAAAGAACAACAACAAAAATAAGATAGCAGACATGAGGAGCCCTCTTTTGATTTGTTGGCTGAGGCTGAGAGACTCCCTAAGCCCCTAGCCTATTGTAAATGCTCTTAGTTACCCACCAGAGGGGGGCAGTAAGTCTCTACTGCTGAATACACCACGAGTTTCAGAAACAGGGCTGAGAGGCCTCCCTCTACAGACTCACCCAGTTATGACACCTATGTGCCACATCAACAATCAGCGTTACACAGTAACTGTAGGTGCCCGAGCGGCGGGTAACAAACAGTTCTTTAATTAGACTTAAGAACTTTTCAACCAGAGGGATATCTGGTCCTGGAAACACAGCTAACTCATCAGTGCTAGCTGAATGGAAAGGGAGAGAGAGACACAGAGACAGAGATGAGAGGGGGAAGCATAGCCAGAAGCAGAGACATTTGGAGGAGTATAGATCTAACATGACCTGAGAGGGGTGGAGAGAGGAAGCTGGAGTTGTGGCCAAGAGGCCAAAAGGGCCAAAAAGGACCTCATAGCCATAATATCTGGGTTATGTAAGGAAGAGCAGCTGGGGAAAAGGCAGCCCTGGACTGGAGAAGTTTAGGGAGTGAGGGAAGCCATCCAGGAGGACTCTATAACACACAGAGGCTGAGGGATGCTGGGAGAATATATTAATATTAATAGGCGCCGGGCAGTGGTGGCGCATGCCTTTAATCCCAGCACTTGGGAGGCAGAGGCAGGTGGATTTCTGAGTTCCAGGACAGCCAGGTCTACAGAGTGAGTTCCAGGACAGCCAGGGCTACACAGAGAAACCCTGTCTCGAAAAAAAAAATATTAATAGGCATCTCAATTAATCTGTCTGGGGATTGGGAGCTAACACTAGAGAAATTATGGTTATTGGAGAATATAAAGCCACTAAACCAGCATAATCCCTAACAAGAATCAGCAAACATTCGTCCTTCTATCCGTAGATAAGTGTAATGTCCATCCTCACCGAGGAAATGTCTCTTTGCCACAAAGACCACTCTAGAAAACCACAACTAATCAAAATGCAGAGTTATAGAACCCACCCAGTGCGTGAGTCTACAAAGCACTCTCACACCTAAGGGTCCGGGAACATTGTACAAGACAGGGCTAAAAGGACCGTAAGAGCCAGAGGACCAGGGACTTGATTGTGAGTTTCTGTCTCCTAGTAACATTAGGAGCTAGCCCAGTAAAGTCTCACCCACGTGACCTTCCAAATGTGAGCTGAATGAACAAGGACAATAGTACCAATTAAAACTGACAAGGAGGGCCGGCTGCCACCCGCCCGCGGAGGGTCTCCTGCGCCCATGGGTGCGTCGGCGGCTGCCTGAGGAGGGCAGCGAGGCCGGCGTCGGGGCTCGAGATCTCACGCGTCCCACGAGCGGCTGCGAAGGGCCGTGGAGCCAGTGCGGCCATGGTGATGGGCACTCAGCAGAAGGAGAACATGCTGCTTCATCTCTTCGCCGGGCAGGTGCGAGGGCACAGTTGGTGCTATTTTTCACATGTCCACTAGAAGTCATTAAGACACGACTAGCTCTTCGGATGGGGTATTTATCCTCAGGTTCATCTGGGGACCATGAGTGGAGCTGGAATGGTGAGACCAACGTCTGTGACGCCTGGACTCTTACAGGTTCTGAAGTTTGATGGAGTGTGTGTTCTCCGTCTCTAGTTTCTCCTGTCTCCACTTACACGAGTTACTCATCACAGTGGAAACCAAAGGAAAAGGGCATTTTGGTGAAAATTCAGGAACCACTCCCACACCGCACAAAAGCCGCACAAAAGCCAAGGCTTCACCATAGACCTACAGCATTGATCGATCCCGGAAAAGGAGGGGCCGAAGTCACTCTTTAGAGGCTTGGACCCAAATTTGGTTGGAGTTGTACCATCAAGGGCTGTGTACTTTGCATGTTACTCCAAAGTCAAAGAGCAATTCAATGGCATCTTTGTGCCTAATA
This sequence comes from Montemys delectorum, assembly GCA_019843815.1. Lineage (NCBI taxonomy): Eukaryota > Metazoa > Chordata > Mammalia > Rodentia > Muridae > Montemys > Montemys delectorum. Next base: position 9,125 of record JADRCD010120312.1, read on the forward strand.
GCAGTACTGTCACATTTTCTCAGCTGGCTCTGCAGCTTTTGTCACAAATCCCTTAATGAATCCTATTTGGATGGTTAAAACGAGGATGCAGCTAGAACGCAAGGTGAGAGGCTGCAAGCAGATGAATACACTCCAGTGTGCGCGGCATGTGTACCAGACAGAAGGCATCCGTGGCTTCCATAGAGGGCTGACTGCCTCATATGCTGGGATCTCAGAGACAATCATCTGCTTTGCTCTTTATGAGAGTTTAAAGAAGTGTTTGAAAGAAGGTCCGATAGTCTCCTCCACAGACGGAGCTGAGAAAAGTTCCTCTGGCTTCTTTGAACTCATGGCAGCTGCTGCTGTTTCTAAGGGATGTGCCTCCTGCATTGCTTACCCGTGCGAGGTCATCAGGACACGGCTCCGGGAGGAAGGCAGCGAGTACAAGTCATTCGTGCAGACGGCGCGCCTGGTGTTCAGGGAGGAAGGCTACCTCGCCTTCTACGAGGGCTTTTTGCTCAGCTCATCCTGCAGATCCCCAATACCGCCATTGCTCTATCCACCTATGAGTTCATCGTGTACCTGCTGGGAGAGCGTGCTTAGTGACGGGGCCACACAAATGTGCTCTAGAAGAATAAAACTGAAAACCCTAGAGATTTTCTTTTATGTTTAGTTTTCAAAACTTAAACAGCGAAGGCAGTAGAAAACCTGGCTCGGGTCGCCTGTTGGACATTTCCTTTTGGATTCATGGTTCTGGAAGGTTTAAATTCATTAACATTAATAGTTAATTATACCTTTCTTTTTTAACTTAAGAGGATTGAGGGTTAAGGAGCAAGTAAATTATAGCCCAAGGCAGCCATGTTTGTGTAAAGCCCTCTACTATGCACGCGCAGCCCTTTCTATGCTACCACAGTGTGACTTTTGTTGTTTAGAGTTGAACAAGTTTTATCTTTTCTTGGGAACCTCGCCCCCAGCCAATCAGAGGAGGCACATTTTTCTGATTTGTGCATGTGTGTGTGTGTGTGTATGTGTGTGTGTGTGTGTGTGTGTGTGTGGGTGTATGTGTGTTCGTCCCCCATCTGTTCTCATGTTAGGACCTGTACAAAAGACAGAATGAAGGAGTGCTTTTTAAACTCGACAAAACAGGGCCATTTTCAGTGTCATATCGTGTTGTTCTCCATAGCTTGCTTTATCCATCCCATTTCTCAAAGGTTTGCAGCAGTTTGCTCAGATCTCAGCAAAGCACTTGCCAAGCATGTTTGGCTCTGATGAAGGCAAACGCATATCCTAATGATCTTTATCTGACTGAAAATAGCAAGTCTTCGATATATGTTAGTTTCTGTGCAGAGAATATTAATGTTTATCCTTCCACACTGATTCTGAATTTAAATGGCTTTTTAACAAATCAGC
>JADRCD010120322.1:0-12925 GCA_019843815.1 Montemys delectorum
TTTCTTTCTTTATTTCTTCCTTGACCAAGTTATCATTGATTAGAGTGCTGTTGAGCTTCGACGTGTATGTGGGGATTCTACTGTTTATGTTGTTATTGAGGAGCAGCCTTAGACCATGGTGATCTGATAGGATACAAGGAATTGTTACAATCTCCTTGAATCTGTAGAGGCCTGATTTGTGACCAATTATATGTTCAATTTTAGAGAAGGTACCATGAGGTGCTGGAAAGAATGTATATCCTTTTGTTTTAGGATACAAAGTTCTATAGATATCTGTTAGATCCATCTGTTTCATAACTTCTGTTAGTCTCACTGTGTCCTTGTTTAGTTTCTGTTTCCATGATCTGTCCATTGCTGAGAGTGAGGTGTTGAAATCACCAACAACTATTGTGTGCATTGTAATGTGCGCTTTGAGCTTTAGTAAAGTTTCTTTTATGAATGTGGATGCCCTTGCATTTGGAGCATAGAGATTTCAGAATTGAGAGTTCATCTTGCAGATCATACCTTTGAGGAATATGAAGTGTCCCTCCTTATCTTTTTTGATCACTTTAGGGTGAAAGTCAATTTTTTTCGATATTAAAATGGCTACTCCTGCTTTTTTCTTGGGACCATTGGCTCACAGAACTGTTTTCCAGCCTTTTATTCTGAGGTAGTTTCTGTCTTTGTCACTGAGGCAGGTTTCCTGTAGTGCAGCAAAATGCTGAGTCCTATTTACCTATCCAGTCTGTTAGTCTATGTCTTTTTATTGCTGAATTGAGTCCATTGATGTTAATAGATATTAAGGAAAAGTAATTGTTCCTTCCTGTTAGTTTTGTAGTTAGAGCTGGCATTCCGTTCATGTCTCTATCTTCTTTTAGTTTTCTTGGAAGATTACATTTTTGTTTTCTCAGGGATGTAGTTCCCCTCCTTGTATTGGAGTTTTCCATGTATTACCCTTTGAAGGGCTGGATTTGTGGAGACATACTGTGCGAATTTGTCTTTGTCATGGAATACTTTGGTTTCTCCATCTATGGTGATTGAGAGTTTTGCTGGGTATAATAGTCTAGGCTGGCATTTGTGTTCTCTTAGCTTCTGTATGACATCTGCCAAGGATCTTCTAGCTTTCATAGTCTCTGGTGAGAAGTCTGGTGTAATTCTGATAGGCCTGCCTTTATATGTTACTTGACCTTTACCCTTACTGCTTTTAGTATTCTTTCTTTTTATAGTGCCTTTGCTGTTTTGACTATTATGTGGTGGAAGGATTTTCTTTTCTGGTCCATTCTATTTTGTGTTCTAAAGGCTTCTTGTATGTTCATGGGCATATCATTCTTTAGGTTAGGGAAGATTTTATCTATAATTTTGCTGAAGGTATTTACTGGCCCTTTAAGTTGGAGGTCTTTACTCTCTTCTATACCCATTATCCTTATGTTTGGTCTTCTCATTGTGTCTTGGATATCCTGGATGTTTTGGATTAGTGTCTTTTTGTATTTTGCATTTTCTTTGACTGTTCTGTCAATGTTGTCTATTTTATCTTCTGCCCCTGAGACTCTCTTTTCTATCTCTTGTATTCTGTTGGTGATGCTTGCTTCTATGTTTCCTGACTATTTTCCTTAAGATTTCTAACTCCAAGGTTGTATCTTTTTGTGATTTCTTTATTGTTTCTACTTCCATTTTCATGTCCTGAAAGGTTTTACTCAATTACTTCACCTGTTTGTGTTTTCCTGCAGTTCCTTAAGGGATTTTTGAGTTTGATCTTTAAGTGCTTCTACTTGTTTACTTGTGATCTCCTGCAATTCTTTATGTGATTTTTTTTTGTTGTTGTTTCCTCTTTAAGGGCTTGTACCTCTTTACCTGTGTTCTTTTGTATTTCTTTAAGGGAGTTATTCATGTCCTTTTTAAGTTCCTCTATCAGCATTGTGAGATATGATTTTAGATCCAAATCTTGCTTTTCCAGTGTTTTGGCATATCCAGGGCTTGCTGCGGTGGGAGTACTAGGTTCTGATGAAGCTAAGCAGTCTGGGTTTCTGTTGGTAGGATTCTTGCTTTTGCCTTTTGCCATCTCTTGATCTCTGGTGTTAGATGTTCTTGGTGTCTCTGACTAGAGCTTGCCCTGTCCTGCCCCTCTGCAACTCCCCTTCGCCTCCTGAGGCCTGTTCCTCCCCGTTGGTCCTGCCTGAGCATCTGGTTGAAGGCATGCCCTGGAGGCAGGCCCTCCACTAGCAGGGAGGTGGTAGAGATGGTCACTGATCCAGCTCTGTCCCTTGGAAGCAGAGTGGATCCTGTCCCTGCCGATCTGTGACTCCCCTGCAATTCCTGAGGCCTGTGCCTCCCGGCTGGTCCCGACTTAGAAAGTCACCTGAGAGAAAATGGCAGATCTCACCTGAGTCTCTGGGCTGAATCACGCCCTGGAGACGCGCACTCCACAAGCAGGGAAGGGGCAGAGATGGCCGCTGATCCAGCTCTGTCACTCAGAAGCTTAGAGTATCCTTTCTCTGCTGCCCTGTGATTTCCCTGCAATTCCTGAGGCCTGGAAACATATCTTCTAATACCTCTCAGCACATGGTTCCATCAACTATTAGATTTTTGCTTTGCTTTATTGAAAGAGAGTCTTATATAATTCCTCTTGGCCTTTAATTCTCTTTGTAATCCTTAAAACAACATTGAACTTCTGATTCTCCTATTTCTACCTATCTAGTACTAGAATTACAGGTATGTACCACTACAAAAACCTTATGGAGTGCTAGGTATCCATCCAGGGCTTCAGGGATTCTAAAGAATCCTTTGTCAACAGAACTATCTCCCCAGCTGCACCCATCAACTCTTTGCTCTATCTGTTCTTAAGCTCTATTACCCACTTTCCATTGGTATTGGTTACTTTACTCACTGCTGTGACAAAACACTTGACAAAAGCCCCACAAGAATGAAAGTTTTCTCTTGGTTCATACCTCATGAGTACTGTCTACCACGGTGGATTAGTCATGTGGCCTAAGGCAGTTGGTCACATCTTCAATCAGAAAGTAAAGGAAACACTCTGATGCTTATTTAATTTCTGCCTTCATTCAGCCCATGAAATCATCCTCTCAAGAAAGATCTAGACCAACACATTAATAAGCAAGTTATGGGTGTGAATCCTGATTTTGTCTGCTTTTGGGACCTTTTTCCTTTTTCCTGCTGGGTGGCCTTCTCCAGACATAATATGAAAGGAGGTGCCTAGACCTTGGGCACAAGCTCTGCAGCCAGTCCCACAACACCCAGAGGAAGCTCCACTCCCAGGTGCTCTGACAAACCCAGGATCAGAGGTTAAGAGGAACTAACATCTGCCACAACACTGGGAGTAACTGGAACCAGCAGGACCAGGCACACAGAAACTCCACCAGCCCAATAACTTGGGTTCCTTCTGGTTTGTCTGGAATGGTGTCCAGAGCAGACCTTGGGCACATGCTCTGCAGTAAGTCCCACAACACACAAAGGAAGCTGCACTCCCAGGTGCTCTAACAATTCCAGGATCACAGAATCCCAGAATTACAGGATCATAGAGACAGTTTGACTCTGAGGAGTTCTGACAAATCCAGGATCACAAGAAGGACAGGCTCCAGTCAGATTTAGCCAGGACAGGTAGCACTAGAGATATCCAGATGGCAGGGGATCGAGTGTAAGAAAACAAACAACACAAACCAAGGTCACCTGGCATCATCAGAACCCAATTCTCCCAACATAGCAAGTCCTCCTACCACTACCTCGGAAAAGCAAGATTCAGATATAAAATCACTTCTCATGGTGATGATACAGGACTTTAAGAAAAAAATAAATAGCACCCTTAAAGAAACACAAGAAGACACAGGTAAACAGCTAGAAGCACTTCAAGAGGAAACACAAAATTCCCTTAAAGATCTTCAGGAAAACACAATCAAACAGGTGAAGGAAATGAGCAAAACCATCCAGAATTTAAAAATGGAAATAGAAACAATAAAGAAAACAGAAAGAGAGACAACCCTGGCCATACAATGTGCAGCGCCGATGACCCTGACCAGCAGGGATGAAGGACCAGCACACCATGTCTTTCCAGCAACACTTTACTCAGGAATGTCTTGCACAGCGGTTACAGCAGAGTGGCCCCGAGCACCACCAGGAGTCTGACTATATACCTATTGTCGGACCACCCATGAGCCCATACCACGCTTCACACAGTCATAGGCTACTAGGCATTGACGTTGAATCAGCCTATTGATAAGCATGCCCCAGGTGCCAAATAAGGACTTGTTTACTCCACAGCTCCAGCTCTGCCAGCGCCATCTTTAAGGTAAGGCAGCAGTGCTCCACAGTTCCCCCTTTTTTATTATAAGAGCTGAAATTGTGCGATCCAGCAAGCACCCTCATGTAGGAACCCGCGATCAAGGGCAAAAATACAGCTAATATAAATGGCACTCACTCTACTGGGTGCAATGGGCTGAGCCCTCCAGGTGCAAGAGCTGAGTACCAAAAGCATGCTGAACACCCATCCCAAGTGCAATGAGGTCAAGCGACCTCATGGTGTGCAAGGGCTTTCCAGAATGTGGATATGGCAATGGGGTGAACACTATTTCTGCTTTAATATCATCAGCCAGGCTTGTGGAGAAATACCAGGCTCAATGGCCTGGAATGTACGCACCACCAGGGCCCTGTCTTGTCTCTGCATTTTCACCATCCAACACATGCAAAACAGGCAGAGTACACAGGTGCCTATTAAGGGAACAGCCAACACTCCTAAGCCCGCCCATTTCTTAGGATGATTCACGGCCTGGGAGATCCAGGCAGTAAGTCCCTCCGCCATAGTCAAATCCACCCTCGTAGAGTTAACGTGCACAATGATGAATCAAAGTTCCCTCAGCGCCTCCTCAAACTCCTGGGTCCAATTGCATCCTGCATCACAGGCATTGGAATCGGGAACACCGACAGAATTCCCCATCTTGGCTACACTTCTCCCCCTCTCATCATTATCAGACAAATCATCAGAAGCAGGAGGATCTTCATTCTTCGCCTTTCTCACTAGACGTTCCGGCACCCACACCGGATCCTGCTGGTCCTGTGGGATACACAGACAGAGCCTTGTACCCATGTCAGCACAGGATTAGGTCCCCACCAGGAACCTGTTAAGATATCCTTCCACTTTACCATTCCTCATGATGGGCCATGGGAATCACAATGTCTGCCTGCTGCTGAGCGGCCTTGAGAATCCAAATTCACAAAATTTATGGGAAATAGAGCAAGAGATATTCTCTCCTTAGGGGTGTGGCCATAGCCTAGTCAGCTTTTTGTTTTTGTAGGCACTCTTTGAGGGTGCGATGTGCACATTCCACAATTCCTTGTCCTTGAGGGTTGTAGGGCCGTCCATGGTTAAGATTTATCTCCATTTCCTTGCAAAAGAAGGTGAAGGTTTGTGCTGTATAAGCAGGACCATTGTCAGATTTCAGCTGTTAAGGTTTTCCCCATGCTGCCCAGGCTTCTAGGCAATGTCCTATGACATTACGAGCCTTTTCCCCACTCATGGGAGGAGCATACATTATACCTGAACAGGTAGCGACTGGCACATGAACATATTTTAACATCCCAAAGTCTGAAATGTGCATAATATCCATCTGCCATATCTTAAGTGGCAGTAACCCTTTTGGATTCACTCCCACACTGGGAGGATATAGATGAATCACACCCTATGGGCAATCTAAAACCACCTGTCTGGCATCTACTCTTGACAAATGGAATGTCTGTTGTAAGGTCTTTGCATTAACATGAAACAAGTGATGAAATTGTTTCGCCTGTTCAATTGTGGAACTCCAAAAGTAACATTCACTTCTGAACAAATGATCCACAGCTTCATTACCCGCACTAAGCAGTCCTGGTAGACCTGTATGTGCTCTGATGTGCTGAATGTAAAAGCATGTAGTCCTTTGACAGATTAGCCTTTGCAATTCTTGAAACAGTGAGGGCACTGTGCTGTTATGCTTAATGAGACCTGCCACTTTCAGGATCTTTACAGCATTGACAACATAGGCAGAGTCAGAAATTAAATTAAATGCAAATTGACAGACCTTAAAGACTTCTAAAACAACCCTTAATTCTACAGTTTGAGGGGAGCCAGAATGAAACTGACACTTTACTGGTTCCTGTGCTTCAATCATATAAGCACCACAGGTTGTCTTGGAACCATCAGTAAAAATATTAGATACCTCTTTAATGGGCTGTGATAAAGTCATTTTGGGAAAAATCACAGGATACTCTTTAAAAAATAATAATAATGGATGTTTGGGATAATGATTATCAATCACACCATCAAATCCACGCTGCAGAATGGCCCAATCACCCACAATGCCACAAAGAACCTTAACTTGATGGCTGGAATAGGGAACTATAATGTTGGCAGGGGAAACTCCAAAATACTGCAAACATTATTGAATCCCAAGCAAGGTCAAAGCAGTGACTGCAGTTGGATAATGCTCAATGGATTTTCCTGGAGAGTCTCTGGAATAGATCCATAATAATGGACCATCCTGCCACAACAACCCTGTAGGTTGAGAAAAGGTAGCTAAAATGCATAGCATGATGGGCTCTTCTTTCTCTGTAACCTGTCCTCAACACCTGCAATGCCTCTCTGGCTTCTTTTGTTAACTGTCTAGGAGAATCTAACGCTGAATCCTCAATTAAAATATTATATAAGGACTTCAATTCATAATTAGGTAACTTAAGATAGCCTCTTATCCAATTTATATCTCCTAATAATTTTTGAAAATCATTAAGGGTCTTCAAATTATCTTTTCTAATTTCGAGTTTTTGAGGAACTATCTTTACCCTACCAATCTTGGTGCCTAAATAATTTACTATCCTATCTTTCTGGACTTTCTCAGGGGCAATACACAATTTTCTTCCTTCTAACAATATCACTAATCTGCAATATGCAGTATTTAAAATATCTTCATTAGCGGCAGCCAACAAAATATAATCCATATTAAAAAGGCATTTAATTTGGGGAAATTCCATTCTTAAAGGAGCAATGGCCTCTCCCCAAACAGTAGACTCATAGTGGGACTATTGGCCATACCTTGAGTTATTGTGGGTTTATAAAAACACTAGGAGTATAATCATATCAATAAGTATAATTAATATCTATTCTGTTAAACTTAAAAATATAATAGATTGTAGTGATTCATATAACTGTGAATATATTAAAAGCCATTAATCTTAGTTATTATTGGTTGTATGACATATACATATGAACAATATCTCATTGAATAATCAGCCCTGAAAACACATACATACATGTAACATCATACAGACTGAGTAGTCTTTACAACTAATGTCATATTTATGTATTTAGATAAATAATAATGATGAATGTAACAATGATGGATGAAAAAAGAGGCCATCAATCTGAAAAGAGAGCAAGGAGAGGCATATGGGAGGGTTTGAAAGAAGGAACAGAAAGGAGAAAATGTAATTGCATTATGATCTCCAAAAATTCAAAAGCTGTAAAACATAAATATTGGAACCTGGAAGATGAATTAGTGTGTAAATAGTTCAACCAATGGCTGATGACTTGAGTTCAGTCCCCATAATTGGGCAGGAATCCCAATTCAGGGGCTTGCACCTGTAATCCCCACAGTTCTACAGCATGAAGGGAGGCAGAGAAGGGAAATTCCACATAAACTCTAGGCCTGCTAGGCTGGAGGGGTATTTCTGCTTCACAGCGGCAGGGACAAGAAAGACTCTGCCTTAACAAAGTGGAAGGAAAAACTGACTCCCAAAAGTTGTCTCTGACCACCATGGATATTCCATGGTACATGGGCATTCACAGTCACTCAAAAGACGTATAAATTAAGGTAATTAATTAAAGTAAATAAAGAAAATGAGATGAATCCTTGGTATTACTAATCTCTGGGACCAGCACCATGATTTCGTGGATTCTTCAGTTGTAGAATTCCCAGTTCCTTCTCCAGTAATATGTCAGCTCTACAAGCTTGCCACCATGTTCCCTGCCATTATGATAATGGAATAAAACCTCTGAAACTGTAAATAGGCCTCAATTTAATGTCCTTTGGTCTGGCAAGATGTCTCAACAGATAAGAGCACTGATTGTTCTTCCCAAGGTCTTGAGTTCGGATCCCAGCAACCACATGGTGGCTCACAACTACCCGTGATGAGATCTGGGTTATATCCAATTGAGCTCTTAGCCAAAGGGTTCCCACTGAAATCCCCAGACAACCTAGGCTGTTATCAAGACAATAGTTTGCTCTACACAATCTGACAGCAAGGCTTCTTTGCTGAAGATAAAACACAGACAGACAGACAGACAGATACACACATACACACACACACATACACACACACACACACACACACACACACACACACACACAAATACACACCCTGAACATGGAAGTGTTGAGTTGATACCTGCATAGAACCTTAATCTATTTTCTAATGTCTTTGGTATGGGAAAGTCCACAAACCCTTTGATCTACAATCTGTCCTACCTGCAAAATATGCTATGACAATAGAGGCACAAAGCTTATGGGAGTAGCCAACCAATGTCTGATTTGACTTAAGGCTCACTCCACAAGATGTAACCCATACCTGACACTGCTAGTATTACCAAGAACCAGAGACTAGGTAGCTCAAAAATCTAGAGTTAAACCATATACTCCTGGTCTTAAAAAAATGAACAATAAAATTATCCCTAATGATAGTCTCCTATACTCTAGATCAGTGCCTTATTCAGCCATCATCAGAGAAGTTTCCTTTAGCAGTGGAAATAACGAGGTCCATAGCCAGACATTATGCATAGGGAAAGGGAGACAGAGAGAAAGAGAGGAACCTTGGAACGCACAGCTATAAATGGGATGTTTCCATCAAATCCCACCCCTCAGAGTTTAGGGAACCTTATAGAGGAGGTAGTGGAAAGAGTATAAGAACCAGAATGAATGGAGGAAAACAGAAGAACAAGGCCCTCTAAAACAACTAAACAAGCTCATGTGAATTTAGCGACTGAAGAAACAACACAAGGCTAACATGGGTCTAAACTAGATCCTCTACATATATATTGCAGCTTTTACTTTACTTTTTGCTTACAATTTTTTAAATCATCTATGTGTGTATTTATGTATGTATGTACGTATGTACGTATGTACGTATGTATGTATGTATGTATGTATGTATGCATATACATGAGTACACTGTCAACGTCTTCAGGTACACCAGAAGGGGTCATTGATTCTGATCACAGAGGGTTGTGAGCCATCATGTGGTTGTTGGGAATTGACCTCAGGACCAGTGGAAGATCAGCCAGTGTTGTTTTCTTTTTTAAAAAATTTATTTATTTATTTTGAGTATACTGTAGCTGTAAAGATAGTTGTGAGCTTTCATGTGGTTGTTGGAAATTGAATTTTTAGGATCTGGCTCTGGTCAACCCTGCTTGCTTCGGTTGGCCCTGCTCGCTCTGATCAACTCCACTCGCTCAGTACCCAGCCTAAAGATTTATTATTATACATAAGTACATTGTAGCTGTCTTCAGACACACCAGAAGAGGGCATCAGATCTCATGATAGATGGTTGTGAGACACCATGTGGTTGCAGGGATTTGAACTCAGGACCTTAGGAAGACCCGTCAGGGCTTTTAGCCACTGAGCCGTCTCTCCAGCTCTTAGTTTAGTATGTTTATGGGACTCCAAAGTGTGTAAATGAATGTGTCTCTTGAGTCTTGTGCCTTCTCTTGGGCTCTTCCATCAGCTGGTTTGTTTTGTCCACTCTTGATGTCATGGTTTTGTTTTATCTGGCTTTATTTCATTTTGTTATACTTGGTTATCGCTCACAAGCCTCCTCTTTTCTAATGAGAGACAGAAAGGGAGTGGATCTGGAAGGGAGGTGGGGTGGGAAGAAAATGGGATGAGTGGAGAGAAGGAAAACTATAATCAGAATATATTATGTAGGAAATCCATTTTTAATAAAAAGGGGAAATTAAATAAATCTAAATAAAACAATAATTTTTAAAACTAGTAACAACATAAAACAGTATTACCCATTTATCTCATACCTTCTGTGCTCAGTAAATATTATCTGAGTAACCAGTATGGACCAGACATTGTTCTAGGCCTAGGTGTTATTAGCAGGTAAAAGTGATCATGCTAAATAAAAAATAGGTAAAACTGGTATGAAATTCTACGATATGCCTTTCTATGGTTTCCACATTTTCTTTTTCCATTTTTTTAATGTGTGTGGTAGTATGCATCTGTGTATATGTGTTTATGTGGATTTTTGCATGTGTGTAGGAACATGAGTGTTAGTACATGGGTACAAATATGCTTGTGCATATGGTCATCAGAGATTGGTCCACCTAGCATTTAGCTGGATTTCTGGAATCTGAACTCCAGTTCTCACATTTGTGTAGTTAGCACCTTAATTGTTCAGCCTTCTCCCAAGCTTCTGGTTTCCAAAGTTTCCAAAGGGATTATATACTCCTTTTTAATTACAAGACAAAATATGAAAGCAAAAAGAAAAGTATTATACATATTTCTTTCAAAGACCCTTATTTTCTTTATTCAAGTAGAGTCGTGTATTATTCAAAATATACCTAACCAAGACTTCAAGTTATTCTTGCACAATTTTCTTCTTTCCCTTATATGTTTATCTACCCATTTATTTATGGGAGCAGATTATTCTCTGAGCAAAGGGGAGTACAATAATATCCTGTAGAAGCATAGAATTAATTTAGCAGCTTAACAAAAATATCTGGTTATTTTCTTGGATTAGTGGGCTCAGATTTACTGAGTTTTCTGACTTTTGTTTTATTTGGCAAAAATCCAAATTTAGTCTACTCACCAGGACAGAGATCTTTCTGAGGTTGTGGGCTTTCTTTAAAATTAGATATCATGTAGCATAATTCACTGCATTGCAACTTTTGGATCCATGGAAGCTACCTTCAAAGGCTAGCAGCAATATAGGAACCAGGATTCTCTTTAAAGTACTTTGCTGACTTTGCTGATTAACCCAGACTCATCCAGGGTAATCTCTCCTTTGTTTAATTCAACAGAAACTGATTGGAAGCTTAATTGCATTTGCACAAGCCTCTTGCAATCACTTCTATCAACACAGCATTATTGATCTCCTTACTAAGTTTCTGTATGTGGATGATGGGAGAATTTCAGTTTCATTCACGAATTATCTTTTTAGAATGAGACTCTGTATGTGACCCCAAAGTCCTTTGTCATCTCATAATTCTTGTTGTGGAGAATCTGGCTATTTAAATGCAAGAACTTGTTCAGGCTAAAAGCTAAAGAAAGAAATTAAACCGGGTCTATTGTGTTAAACTGATGTATCCTCACTGGGGGAAAAAAAAGGAAAGCACTTACAATTAATAAAATGAGCTGAGTAATTGGATATTTAAAGCCCCCACACCACTTCGTAGCTGACCTCCCTCATAATATAATACAATAGTAAGTTACAGTGGTATCTGAGGAATACAAATGTACATAGCTTTGGCATGTACAAATCACAAACAAAATGTTTCATGTAGTGTTTAGGGTAATCTTATGCAGCCAGAAATGTGCATAATGCACACTCACAAATGAAACGGAATATGCTGTTATTTTTGTCAAAATTGACTTGGTTAGTAGACAGTAACTACAATGTTCCCTAGCAGCAATAACATTTCGTGATTTATGAACAGCAAGTCAGCCAACAGAATCAACAAAAAGCAGTCCTGTTGAAATTTAAGCTGACAGAACACCACACTGTTGAGAGCCAAATTATGAGGACCAAGTAAACAAAACTACTGAAATCAAATTGTCCTGAGGGGCTTTGTTTTCTCTATCACTAGTGACTTACAACCTAAAATCAAAAATTGAATCAAACTCTGTCGATTTTCAAAGAAGTATAACAATGCTTTGAGAACAACTGTCCAGTTATCATCAGGAATTATTAGGGTGTTTATATGTTTAGTTCTTCATTGCTTACAGAAGCAAATGATGAAATCACGGGTTTTTCTTATAAAACTGGATTGTTGTTGTGTAGATAAAGATGTCTATGTAAATCAACCTCAAATCATGGTTATTTGCCTGAATTTAAAGACTGAGATCTCACATACACACGCGCACACACACACACACACACACACACACACACACACGAATCAAACCACCATTTCCACCTTTGAGAAGTTTCAGTATATAGAGATAATAATGTTTATCAATTTTATTATTCTGTAGAACATATAATGCAGACATTTAAATGCTTCAGAAAAGTAAACAGTCAATTGTGTTAAAACAAAGAAAGTGAATGGAAGTTGGAAGAAGAAGGTCCGAGATGACTGTAGGGAGACAAGACTCACTAGTCAGAAGAGAAAAGAAGGGTTGTTTCTCTAGAGGAAAGATGTGTGGTGAAATGCGTGGGCATCATCTTTTATGAAACAGAAAAATTAATTTTTTTCATATCCAACCCTTAAAGAGATGAATTTGTTAATTTTTACTTCAGCAGATACATAAGATGCTACTCTGTGTTTGTCTCTGTATCTGTCTGTGTGTGTCTCTGTGTGTGTGTTTGTGTGTGTTTGTGTGTGTGGTGTGTGTGTGTGTGTGTGTGTGTGGTGTGTGTGTGTGTGTGTTGGTGGGTGGGGCAGTCCAACTTGGATAGCATTCTTTGTTGGGCAGGTAGTCCTGGACTGTATTAGAAAGGTAGCTAAGCCCTAGTCTGAGTGAGCCAACATAAAGAATTCCTCTCAAGAGTTTCTCACTTAAGTTTCTGCTTGAATTCCTGCCCTTACTTCACTCAGTGATCAACTATGGACTGGAAAGTTGAGCTCAAAAAATCTTTTCTGTCCCTAAGCTGCTTTTCATCAGAATATTTTATCACACAGACAGAAAATGTCACCATGTCTAAGACAATTACATCTTTTTTGTTTGTTTGTTTGTTTTTCTTTTTTTTT
>JADRCD010120323.1:0-17862 GCA_019843815.1 Montemys delectorum
ACACAGAAAGAGTGGCAGAGATTAACTATGGAGCAGAGACTGAAGGATGGACAAGCATATAGCTATCTCCTGAGAGGCTATTACAATACCTGACTAATACAAAGGTAGAGGCTCACAGCCATTCATTGAACTGAGTACACTGTCCCCAATGAAGGAGTTAGAGAAAGGTTCTATGGAGCTGAAGGGTTTGCAGCCCCTTAGGATGAACAGCAATTACTAACTAGTACCCTCAGAGCTCCCAGGGACCCAACCACCAATCAAGGACTACACAGGGTGGGACTGAATGTTCTGGCAGCATGTGTATAGTAGAGGACTGCAAATTTGATCATCAGTAGGAGGAAAGGACCTAGGCCTTGTGAAGGTTCTGTGCCCCAGTGTAGGGGAATGCCAGGGCCAATAAGTGGGAGAGGGTGGGGTGGCAGGCATGGGGAGGGGGGAAGCAAAAGAAGTTTGTTCTTGTTGTTTTTGTTTGTTTGTTTGTTTGTTTGTTTGTTGGAGGGGAACCTGGGAAAGGGAAAATTTACATGTAAATAAAGAAATTATCTAAAAAAAAAAAAGAAAAAAAAAAAGAAAATTAAAACAAAACAAAAGAGTACTTTAACAACAATGTTAGTCAAATCGTGAGAATTATATATGGATTGAGTGTGTGATCAACCACTTCTGCTCCAAAATTATTGACTCAATTATGGTAGATAAATGTGCTCACATTGACACTGACATGGGTTAAGCATATAGTTTTAATATCATTCCCTAGCTCTGAATAAAAAAGAGCAAAACTTATTTCTTGATTATAGCTTTACACCTTATCTTGCTCCTGTTCTCAACTAGTTCCTAAAACTTAAATTAATCAATCAACTTCATCTATGTTCTGCCAAATGGCTTGTTAGTTATCTCTCCTTCAGTCTTGGCCTGCTTCTTCACCTTCATCTGGCTGGTGAAATCTGCTCCTGTCCTGACGATGTCATGAAGGACAAGGAGCAATAAGGTGAAATAAACTGATATATCATCTTCACTGTTATTAACAGGAACTTGTCTGACTGTGGCTATACTTGATTATGTGTGGAAAGGAACACTGCTCTAAGAAGACTCTGTACATATTCTGAGAAAATATCTGAGCAGTGAAGTATTCAATGTTTTTCATGGTATCTTACCTGATTATTGTCGGTGCAGGAAGACAAAAATGATAAGAGATGGGTCAATAGGACAATAGACAACTGACCTGAAATTACTGGAAATTTCCCAAGTAGGTTGTACATTGTACATAAACATGCCAGAAATAAACGAACATGTTTTGTCTTTCCGTGATGTTCTAATATATAAAAAATAAGAAGTATACAATATTCGGGGCCTTTACCAATTTGTTTAATTTAAATTACCTTTGTTGATTGAAAAAAAATCTTATAAACAATATTTCCAATATATTTTTCTTCTCCCCAACTCCTCCTAGATCTTCAGTCCTTTGCTACCAAACCAACTTCATACCCTTTCTTTCTCTCACTCTTTATCCAAGCACAAATGAAAATGTAAAACAAGAATAACTTTCTTTCTCTTTGTCTCTTTCTGTTACTATCCACCCTATATCTCTCATCACACTCATACATACACACACATACATGCATATGTGCATATGTATACATATATATATGTGTACATATGTATACATGTAGATATGTATATATACACACATACACAAACTCAAAAGAACACAAAATCTGAAACCAAATATACATGAAAATTTAATAAGACAAAATACCTAAATAAAGCTATATGAGACAAACTATAAATACGCCATTGTGTTGGTTTTTTTGTCCACCTCCAGGGCATAGGGCCTTCTAGTATGGTTAATACAGAAAGTGACATTTCACTGAAGAAGACTAATTGTAAATTGTAAATGAGTACCAATTGCAGATAGATTCTTGGCTAGTGTTGGGATCATATTTTCACTTCTTCCTTTTTGCAGAGGGTTTCACTCCTTGAACATGTCTAAGCCCTTTGCTTATTCCCACAGTATATGTGAGTTCATATGTGCATCAGTCCTTTTGTGTCTGGATGAGACTATTTTCTTTAGAATCATCCATCATCTTTGGCTTTTACAATCTTCATTTGCAATGGTCCATTAGTCCTGGGGGAAAGTTTGATGAGGACAACTCATTTAGTGCTCTACAAATTATTCATTTGATGTTCTGTCTTGCTTCTCATCTACTGCAAAAGATGTCTCTGATGATGGTTAGATGAGTTACTGGTTTAAGTGTATAGTTACATAAATAAAAATCAATTCATTGATATATTACTCTATGAGAACAGTAGCATATGATTTTCTCTAAGGGCCATGGCTTATCCACTTTCAGTTTCTAGGCAATTCTAAAAGAGTCAGCCATGACAAATCCTAACCCTAACCCTATCGCTAACTCTAACTCTAACTCTAACCTTAATCTCATAGGCCTTAAATTCCATCAAAGAATAAATTATTAATCCCACAATGTTTGTGCTCCTACTGTACCAGCAAAACCCATAGGAAGGTAACAATTGTAGATGATGGGGTTTATAGGTAGATTGATTATTACCTTTCTCATCCAATAACGTACAAAGTACCTCCAATACTATGAACACTAACCAGTAGGAATGGAGTTTGTACCTGGGCACAAGCTCAACTTCTCTGTGTTCAATGGGATATATAAGTGCTGTCTCAAGTGATATGGTGTTAAAATGAGTTTGTGGAGAGCAACCAATAGACTTCAGAGCAGCCTTAATTATTTAGGAGTATCTACGGACACTCTTTGGTCAATGACTCAATTTGAGAATGCTCATCCAGTAATTCCCATCTTCATCATATACAGCTGTTTACTGAGGGTTAACATTATAATAATTTGGAATCTTCTTCTGGGGAAATTTGAAGCCTAAGACTGAGCCATAGCTATGAGGCACATGGTGTAGGCACCAAACTTCCTTCAGCTTTATAAAACAAAACACAGACAGAATCATTTATAAACATCTTAATAGGGACCTAGGGTGAATAAATGAAATAGAAAGCTCTTAACCTAGAAGCAAACAGGAAACCACAAATGGCAGCAGGGAAGCTTTGGTCATACCCTCTTATGATATAATAGGAAGGAACAGAGCTGAGAGTCAGCCTGAAATACTGTACAGCTGAACACTGAGGCTATATTAATGTGCCATCTTAGCACAGTAGTATGTGGCAGTATCTGCAGAGTCAACACTTGTCATCTTGAGGAAAACCTGGTTGTTGGAGGTGTCCTTGGAGATTGTGAGCTGGCTCTTCAGGGATGGGTTGTAGTACTTATCATCATCCCACCAAATATTTGCCAGCCACTCCAGACCCTTCCCTAAAGGCTGACGAATCCAGCCCACACCCATACCAGTAGTGCTAAGTGAAAACCCAGAGAAAGAGCAAGTTAAACTAAGGGTCTGGGAGGGCTGCAATATCCCAGGGCCAGACTCTTTCAGAGTAACCTGGGACAGGACATCTGTGGAGAAAAAGAAAAAGGAGAAGGTAAGATTGGAACAGGTAAGGATAGAAAAGTTTATCCCTTAGGAAGCCTTGGCACTCACATGCAGGGACAATTAGCAGTAGGAATGAGGAAGTAAGCCTGTTCATGGCTGCACACTAGTGAAGACCCAGGCCCAGCTTTGTCTTTTCAAGCCAAGGTTGAGTAGATCCAGAAGAGATTTGCATTCCCTCACCACGTGCTGCCTCTGATGTTATACTTAAGTTTTAGGACTCAAGAGGTATCAGTCTATGACAGAAGACATAGGAGCCCTCAAGAGAGTTCATTTCTACACTGTAGAGTGTAGGTAACATACAAGTCTATGTTCCTTACTTAGTACACAACACTTATGGTGAGTGATATTGGGATTCAGTAGGGTTGTGAGAGACCCTCACTCTAACAGGAAAGTTCCTGACTCTGTTCACTCATCTAGGAAACACTTCCCTATGTTTTTGCATGGAGGACAGATGAGAAGCTCAAATGGGAGATTTTACTACTACCTTGATGACACTCTTTCTAGGCCTGGATGAATCTTATCACTATGTATTTTTCCACAAAATTTGTACAGTAAGTATAGAATTCTTTCACAATGTAAGAGTATATGCCATCTCAAGCTGGCAATTATGAATACTATAATTTCATGAAAGAGAGTGATTTCATTGACTTTACTTATGTGTTAAGTTTGTGGCTCATATATTTTAGATCACTGTTCATTGAACAATCAGTAGCTTCATCTTTATACTGAACTGTATTTGTGACAACATTAAAAATAAAAGCAGAAAACATAATGTCCAAGCATGGAGGAGTTTATTCAATTCTCTTAGATGCTGATGATCTTGGCAGAATGCTCAGTGGGCAGAGGATGCTAGAAGGCACAGCTTACAAGTATAGGACATTTTTTTCACTGCCTTCAGAAATGTTAAAACACAATGTATTCTTTTGTGTTCATGTCAGTATTGATGGTTTAGAACTTAGAATACTATTTGCCTAACTTTGGTCAACTTTATGCAGTAGATTATTGGCATGAACATGTTTGAATATATGGAAAAGAGCTTGAGTAGATGACTGATTTCATTAAAGAAATCAACATTAAAATCAATCAAGCTCCTTTTATGAATGAAATATTGTCATATTTTCAAATGTTTAAAAGATAAAAATATCAAGGCATGTCCAAACCACAAAATAAAATCTTAGCACAAAGTTATATCAACATGAGATAGAGAAAACATTCACAAAATGCTGAGTGCAAGCTGAGGCCCTGAACTCTTAGTGTAAAGCGTGCAATAAGACCTGCACTAACATTTGAGTTCCTTTTCCAGGTGGGTGAAAATGATAAAATGGTTTTTAACATGTAAGTAAATTGTGTATTTTGAAATAGGAAAATTTCTGACATTGTCTCCATGAGACTCAAAGATCATCATGTACACCTCATTAGGCAGGACTAAAGATTTACAAGAAACCAAAGATCCTGGAACGGGTGACAGGGAAGCTTATGTTTAGACAAAGGGGCCAGAGGGCCAGTAGTACTGCTGGTTCCTGAGTATTGGAAGTCAGACAACAGATTCTTCAGAAGAGAGAATATCATAGCTAACCAGGAACACAAATATTGCATTTCAGATGCTTTGTCCATTGATGGCGTAAAAGTGGGGTGTTGTGTTGTCTTCTATATGAGCTGCAATGGATGAAGACATTTTTCTGAATTTTTGCAAAGTGTTTGAAGTAATTCTGGATCTAAATCCATAAACATACAAATAGAGATGTATACAACATAGTATATAAATTAAAATACATAAATATAATCCAATAAGATTTTATTCAAATTTATATAGAGCACTCTGGCAATTAGGGCTCAAAATTAGAACATATTACTCTAAATGTAAATCACATTAACTTATTGACTTAGATTATTTCACTGATTTCCTTTATAGCTGTCAAAATTTCTGCAGTCAGGTATACTCAGGTAGAGAGCCCATTTCTAACTCAACTAGAGCGTTTATGTATTTCTAATCAGGGCTCTAAGCATTGCTGGGTCTCCCTGTTCATTATAAGGACTTGTGAGGAAAAAAACACTACAGACTGAACATGTATTATCTGAAATTGAACTACTAATTATCCTTAAATTCTCAAGCACTTGGATTAAAAATGACAGTACTATCATGTGATTCATGTGAGAAGGGCATGTTATATGTTGATGGTATGAGTAATGGGATTCCAGATATGCACAGAGTAGAGCAGCAACCAAACATTACTTAAGATGATGTGTTAATACTGCTACCAGAGGCATGATCTAATCTCATGAGGTACAAATGGCATCCAGCAAGGGAAAAGAAAGTGAATCTCTTATCAGAACTTATTAGGAATCTTGGTTATTTCTCCAGTAGGCTAAAATTCTAACAATAGACAACTGGTTCTTGAAAACCTAATATAAATGTTTTAATAATAAATCTGAGAAGTAGGATGGCTACAGTATACACCTAACACATCACATCAGATTGAAGGATTCTCATCCCAAAATACAAGACATGGGAGTAAAGAAGCTGGTGCCAGGTAAGTTCCAGAGTGCTGTGAACAGGTAAAGGTGGCCCGGACATCCAGATGTTATAAGGAACACTATCTACGTCCATGGACAATTGGTAGTAGTATAGCATAAATATCACCTCTCCACTACCTTCAGAATCCTTTACCACCAAGTCACAAAAAAACATACATTAGGACTTAATATTAAAAAAAAATGATTTGGAGGAAAATATGCAGAAAAGTGAGTGGTGAAAATAAAAATGTGAGGAAGGCCAAGCTGTGAAAATGTGCCCAGCTTCTCCCTCTCCCCTTCTCCTGAGCTGAGTGTTTCACATGGCAGTGAGACAAGATCTCCTACATTTTCCCATGGGTTTAACATTGTGCATGGGTTTAACATTGTGTATGGAACATCAGGACTGTGTACCCAAGTCACAATTAATCATATTTTCCAACTGAGAAAAATCCCTTCTGCCAGTGGAAAGAAGGTACAGATAGATTTACAGATGCAGCTGAAGAGGATGTTGATTACTAAACATTTGTCACTTTTGAAATTTTCTATCATTCATTTCATTTACATATTCATTTCATTGCATATCATTTGCATTTGTAATTGGTTTTCTCCTTTCAATAAGGTTAATTTGTAATGAATAAAACATATGTGCAATTACTTAACAAAGAACTTTTACTGCCCTAAATGTACAGTCTTGTCGCAGTAACTCCATCACATGTATCGTATGGTCTCTGAAGTTGTGTGATGTTAGGAAAGGAAGCCTCAGAGTCCCCGAGGACTGTCTCACTCTCCAGATGTTTATCTGCACATGTTACTGTTTTTCTCCTGGTGAAAATTGGGTCTACATCACCCCCTGCTGGTCCTGAGCATCCTCAAAGGGGGTTGTTCCTGAGCACACAGGGAACCTGCCCAATGTGACTTCAAAGCTGCATCTTAGTGGCAGCAGAGCTCTGTTTCAGAGTAAACTAGTTCTTGAATGGGTAAACTGCCATTCTGATGGATTCTTCAGTGACAATCCCACACTTTATACAGACTATATCCTCTTTTCTTTCAGGGCACATAATTTCTTCCTGAATGTGAACAGTCATGAGGAGGCTCTCACCTCCGAACAGTCATGAGCCATCTTCATACAGTGCAGAAGTTCATCCCCTGAGTGGAGAGGGTATTGAAGCAAGGTGGGAATGGGAGCAGCACTAATTCAATAGTTATTCTGGGTCAGTAGTGGATACAAGCTGTCAGCTCAAGTGCTCTCTCTTTATCCAAGGATTCTCATCATTCTTCCTTCCTCTGCTCTCACACATTTGCCTTCCTCTTTTTCTCATTCTTTTTCCTTCTCCCTTTTCATTCATACTTTCTCCCAACCAGAGAGCCTGAATCTCGTATTTTATCACTAAAGTTACATCATCAAGGCTTTGATCATTATTATTTTAAAAATCCTTAAATTTACATAAATTATATGATCATTCATTCCAACCTCTGCTTCCTTAAAACAGAAACTAAACACAAAGCAAAGCACATTTCCTTATAGGTTTTACATAATCTATTCCTAAAAGGTAACTTGGCACAGTTCTTGTGGTTTCCTGGTACAGCATATAGCAATCCTTAGTAACTGCTTTCATGTAAAAACAGAAAGGGGACAGACTAACAAAGCTGAAATGATTTCTTTTCAAGGTTTTAAATTTATATATATAAAGTAGCCATGTCTCTCTAATAGCTCCAATATTGTCATCTTCAATCCTACAAGTAACTAGGAGAACAAACTGCTTTTTGTGTGTTTGTACATCTTCTTTTAAATTCTCCAATCTTTATTTCCTCATCCTAGTGATTCCACAGCCTAATATATTCTTCATCAAATATTATTTGTTTCTAGATATATGTCTTTCCCCTATAAAATAAATCTATAATTTGCTTGTATTTTAAAGATTCTTTTTTATTCCATCCATGCCATTTCTTCTTGAGACCTCTCCAAATCTCTATCCTTAATATTCCCAATTTTGTCCTAGCTAATTAATACAGAAGTCATTGGACTAGAGAGTATGTGTATCTCCTCATGATTCCAAATTCAAGGCCAAGTCTGGCAATGAACTATTTCTACAAAGGACCATGTCGACTTTTATGATCTTATTCTTTATACTGTCTAGATCCTTTCCCATGGCCCTAAAGTCCAAGCCAGAAGACCTGTTTTTGTTTTGTTCTGTTTTGTTTTGTTTTTGTTTTTTTGTTTTTTGTTTGTTTGTTTGTTTTATGTTTTTTGTTTTGGTTTTTGTCATCCACAACTGCATGACCACTCCATTCCTCATTCCTGAGAACCATATCTGTCTAATTTATTATGGAGTGATTAGCTCTGAGTAAAGGGGGAAGTAAATTCCACAGAGAGATTGAAAGTAAAATAGTAAGGACAATAGATCAATTTCAGGTCGACAGCAGTCACCAACACTTGTGGGGATTATGGGGATCAATGGGCTGGTGATGCTCCAGGGGCAGGAACTGTATCAGACCTCCCTTTACATGGCCATGGCAGACCTGGCAACACAGCTGAGCCACAGGCCTTCTAAGATTATATGACATTTATTCACATTCTGCTCATAGAGGCCAAAAAGCTGCATCAACTATAAATGAAGTTGCAAACATGATGCCAGGGAAGGAGACAAACAACTTGGGGATTGAAGCAAACAAGAGACTTTTTGAGTTTTTTTAAAAGAACTCAGAATTATATTCAAAAGAGAAAATATTTTAGTTGTGTATTTATTCATTTGGTTTTCATTAATTTAATTTTTGACAATTTTGTACATGTAGATAATGCACCCTAATGACCATCACCTCCCTTTCATTCCTTCTAGCCCTGTTAAATTTCACTTTGAGGATAGAGTTAGAAGTTTGAGATCTATAAATATAAGCCTCTTTCCCAAGTTCATTTCACTTTGCCTTGCTTTGTGACCCATTGACTGTAACCAGGGCCATCTACATAAGGAGACTATCTAATGGAGTATGTAATGGGAACAAGACTATAATGGAGCCTGTGGAGCTTACGAATGAGTATACAGCTGAAGATAATGACCTGTTTACCTAGAATCTACAAGAATTCACTAGTGTATAGGTAGGCAGGAGGGCATCATGACGCTCCACAATCCAAGGCTGACTGTTGACATGTCTGTTCCTATTCAGTCCCAATGTAGACAGTAAGGTATTAATATCGTAAGTCCTGAGGACGTTTGTTGATGACAACCATTGAAGGACTGAGTGATATAATATCTCCCACTCTTTACACGTTGTCCATTTTGGGCTCTTTGAGTTAGCTCACACTTACTTCAAGAAGTTTCCCTCATCACGTTAGTTAGGCACAAATTTAAATGTATACATGATTACATCATTATGAATCATTTTATTGAATGTTCCTATATCAGAGAAAGAGAATATAAGTTTTCCTAGGTCCATGTCCTATTCAATCTCAGGTTCTTGGCAAACCTAGCAGTGCAGGGATGGATTTCATCTCAGCTAATGAAGTTGTTGAAGCAGTCCTTGGATACTGTGAGCCAGCTCTTCAGAGAAGTCTGCAAGTACAGGAGACTATCATAAGATCCTTTTATTGTTCTGTTGGGTTGCTGTTGTTTGAAATTGTTGTTCTCTTTGCCTGTGTGGTTATCTCCTAGGTCTCTTGGTTATGCAACCTGTGGTGTCTGGATTTCCAGGCAGTGTCAGGTGTACAGTCCTGCTCATGACATGGGGCTCCAGCTGGACCACTCATTGGTTGGTGAAAAACATGCTCTCTTCTCCAGTTTTACCCCAGGACATCTCACAGGCAGGACAAAGTGTAGGCCAAAGGTTTTGTAGCTGGGTTGGTATACCAGTCCATTCACTAAATATGTTGCCTGGTTACAGTAGATGGCCAGGACAGGCTTCATATCCCCCATTACTTAGAGTCTTAATTAGGGTCACCCTTGGGAGTTTCCATTGCACTGTTTCTACCTTGATCCAGAAATGCCACTCAATTCCACTTGTCTCCTTCAGTATTTTCGACCTATATATTCCAAACCACTTGATCCCTCCTGTTCCCATATACAACAATGATATCTATTCTATTTCTCTTCACTAGGAGATTTATGTGTCTCCATTTGAGTCCTCCTTGTTACTTATGCTATCTATATCCATGGATTGTTGCATGATTATCCTTTACTTGATAGCTAATATCTACTCACAAGTGAGTACATGCTCTTCAGAGAAGCTTGCCAGTACAGGAAGCTATCACAAGATCCTTTTATTGTTCTGTTTGGGTTTATTGTTTGTAGTTGTTGTTCTCTTTGCCTGTATGGCAATCCTGTATGGTTATCTCCTAGTCCTCTTGGTTATCCAAGAATATCCAACTGGTGAAGAGATTGAGAAAGTATGTGGTATTCTAGGAGCATCCTAAAACAGCATCACATGATTCATAGACGTCCTTTTGCAGAGTAGACAAACGCACTGAAGTGGACTACCCAAATGACTACATCTGAGCAGTCTTCAAGATAATTTTCTCGGAGTCATTTGAGTCCCATGGCAGTTTGCTGCCCCTCCAGGCTTTCTGACACACTCTGGATGTGGTTGTAGCACTGTGCCTTGCATAATAAGAATCTTCAGATGTCATTCTTCTAAGCTGTATATATGCTGTGCTTGAGGATTTGTCTACAGTCAATGTAGCCTTTCCCTTGAACCTTTCATTGTATCTAGCAAAACCATAATAAGGATCAATATATCCAATCCATTCAAGGCTATTTCCATGACTCTGCTTCACCCAATGCATATCATTGTCAGTGAAGGTGTAGCCAGAAGCCTTGTAGGACAGCTTCACTGAAGCCCCAGGCTCTACCAGTTCAGCCACAGACTGCTGCAGATGGACTTGGGAATAGACAACTATGGATGGAAAGACAGAGTGAATGTCATTGTCACCTGAGTGTATGGCCAGACCTCAAGCCTGCTACTGTGATGCCCCTCACCTGTAGCTGTTGCTACCAGGAAGAGGATGATGCAGCTCTATCCCATGGTGAGGTCCTGTGAACTCAGTGACTGTAGAGAGATGTATGTTTTTGCATGATTTGCTTTGTATAGACATCCCTATATTTACGATCATGGATTCACATGATTTGCATATTCATGAGTAGGGTAAATCTTATATAAGGACCTACTCCTGCTGGAGAAGGAGGGACACCTAGGTCAGGAACCAGGATACTGAGGCCCAAGTCTTAATTCTGCCTCAGGAAATTCATCCCTGAGCCTTGTGTAGAGGCTGTGGATGTAACATCAGGGCCTATGCTCTAAAAAGATTTGCAGCCTGAGATGGTGGTCCCACTTTTGACAAGGTAATTACAGGGTAACAATACTGATGGTAAATTCAGAAATAACTAAGTTATTAGAATTTACAGCCTTCTTTCGATACATAAGATTAACATTTGCCTTTCCAATATCTTATATACTAAAAAAAAGTCACCCAAACAACCAAAATAAAATATACTTCAGAAATATTTGTACATGAATGATTATTGCAACATGATCACAATACCAATGTTACAGAAACAACTTGTGCATGGGTCAACAGAAATTTGCATCAAGAAAACATGAATATATATATATATATATATATATATATGAAGCAAATATAAATCTTTGAAGTGTTTATCAAAAACTCTTCACTTTGTTTGAGTATGGAAATGTTATATGTCAATAAAAATGTTACATGTAAATTAAGAACAAAAGATACAGTCCCCTCCACACTCACCATATCTCTCCACTGAAGATTCTTGGCTCTATTGTTCCCCCTCCTGGTCCTGAACTCACATGTAAAGAGAGATCTCATCATTAAATTACCCAGTCTGATTTGAGTAATAACATATCCTTGTAAAGAGTGTATTTACAGGGTTCGGCCTCAGGGAGAAATGACTCTTTTTAATTATAAAAGATGACTTGTGCCTTGGTGTCTGAATTATGTTATTTCCACAATATCATCAATGATGACATCAAATCATCCTATTTCTTGGTGGCAGTTGGATAGAGCTCTAGCAATTCCCATTTGTAATAAGGTGTAAACAAGAGAAATCAGAGACTTTGTTGCCTTCATTAGGCTGTACATGGGCCAAAGAAGTTGAAGACAGCAGGACCACAATGAACTTTGAGCTCAGATGCATAACCCCATGCATCTATGTATGAACTCCTGGAACATTTACATATAACAAAATTAGGAAGAACCACTGTGGGACTCAGAGAAAAGTTAACAGTCCAAGAGAAGTTCACATTGATAAGTAAGTAGAAATCAAGAAAATGTATTCTGCAACTCAATCTTTTTCCCAACTTGCATGTGCATCCATTTAATGAATGAAGGTAGAGAGGAAATTTCTATGACAAGGATCCTAATGGGTGATGAATATGAATACTCAGAAAGCTTTATCTTTACCTGAGTAGCTTTCCAATCCAGTGTCCTCTTATTCCTGAGCAGGTCATGTGTTAGTTAAGCTTTTCAGGAGTTGATGTTTCAATAATGAAGGATAGATATGGAATATTATCCCAGAATTGAGATACCAATATCACTATTTACTTAACTCTCTGAAGTATACTTAAACATATGAAAACAAAATGCACACCACGTGAATTTAGAATACAAACACACACACACACACACACACACACACACACACACACACACACACACACATACATTGTGCTTTAACTTCCTGTTCACAAATTGGATGCACCTAATATTGCAGGATAGAAAGAGGAGCATCAGTTGAATGCATGTTCTATCTTGCATACCTGGTCAAAATCCATGTGATGTCCTGTGAATTGTCAGTTCATGTAACATCATCCTCAGGGCATCAATGACTTCCTATAGAGGAAGATTTCTCTACAATCCAGGGTTCCAGATGATTGGATCTTGGCATTTCAGAACCCCTGATGTGATGGGTAATGTCTATAATGCTGTCTTTCATACTACAGTATATGAGATGTTGATGGCTTTCATAGGTTACAATGGACAGTAGTACATGCCTATTTATGTAGTATGAATTTACCCAGATACAAGGTTCTCTATTTACCAAGATCTAGGCTCTATAAGATTGTAAATAAGTAATATGAGCTTACTCTCCTTAGTTAAACTAATGTGAAGACCAGAATACTTACCGATCTGGTACAATATATGTGCAGGAGCTTTCCTTGAATAAATGGACATATTGATCTATAGCATTTTCCTATTTTCCCCTTTCAATGTGAATGATTTTTCCCTACTTCTCTGATTTGGTCCTATTTTCATTGATGTCAAAACCCTAGCAGTACCTTTTGGACCTAGCTATAATTAATGATTCTGAACAGCATCTAAGGAATTTGGTACCATTTTCCCTAGTCCATGTACATTTGCAGATCGGATTGTGTCTAGATACTGGCTCACATCTTCTCATTCTGATTCCCTCAAAGACTGATACACCTCTGTGTTCTGAATGGTCTGACAAATGAGATGCAGGATTATCCACTTTAGAGATGTTTTAGGGAATTTATGAAATGCTCAGTCTGTAACTAACCTCTGAAGTCACTAAGAAACCATCTCCTATGTTAGTGCTTAGCTTGAAAGACACAAAAAGTTGGATGGATTCAGGAAAGATTTGCATTTCCTCATTAAGTGGTAGCTCTGATGGTGTACATAAGTTTGAGAAGTCACATGAAACAATTTGTGATAGGAGGCACAGGAGTCCTCAAGGGACCTCATCTCTGATCCCTTAAAGAGTAGATAACTGAATAACAGAGTCCTCAGAATAAAATACTTTGGATGAATGCAATATTAAAGGAACAAGATTGTGAGAGACCTTCTATCTAACATGAATGTTCTTGATCCTGTTAACTCATCCAGAGTGATGGTTTTGCATGGAGGACACATGAAGAACTCAAAGCATTGATGTTTCTCCTGCCTTTGTCTTGCTCTGTGCCTGATGCCAGAGATTGCCACCTATGTGCATCTTGTCAGAACATATTTTATTTCACATACATACAAAAAATGTATGGAGAGTGAAGACTTCTTGTAGACTTAGTGTAAGATATTCACAGGCTAGCAAATGTGAATGCTATAATTACACAGAAAAGAATGATGGTTCATTGACTTAATTTTTCTGTAGTTTCTTGTCTAACATTTTTCTGATTTCTGTTTATTCACTGACAAATGCCTTCATTTATTAATACTCTCTATTTGTTACAATTTTAAAGGAAGAGAAGTACTACTTTTTTTGTTCAGTTCAGTTCTGTCAGATGTTGGGCATCCTGGAGGGCATCACAGTGGGCAGAAGATGTTCTGAAAGTAAGTCTGTAAACCTGTATAGATGTGGTACATAAACTATGGATACTACACAAGATTTAAGGATTGTCATACCCTATTCATAAGACAGGACAATGAGGCAATTGATACTAGAAGGTCCCCAAAATTATGAACAGATAAAGTTGGACTTCCAATCCTAGATGTTGTAATAAACATTCTCTAAATTCGTATATATGGAGAAGGAGTAGGGTCTTGGTATGAGGATATCATTTCTTTACTATCTTCTGGATTCTGGACATCCACAAGGACAATCTTTAATTAAGTTAGTTTCTTCTTATCTCTTATCCTGAATCACCAAATCATACCAGGGCTTGTCTTTACAGATTTGAACTTTGAACTATTAAAACTTTATTATGAACAAAAAGGAATGATAAAACTCAAAATGTAATGAAGTCTATATGCTGCAAAATACCCAACTTCTACCTCTCTAGATTTCCTGAGCTGAGGGCTTCACATGCACAAGAGAATACCATGGAAACAGATCAACAACACATACTCAGAACTGCCTGGGCTCAGCCCTGTAAATGCAACATTGAGGCCTACACTTCCGAGTCACAATCACATTTTCCAGCTGAAAAAACCCTCTTGTCAGTGGAAGAAATTACAGTTAGAATTACACATGCTGCAGATGCTAACGATGATAAGTAGATGTTCGATAATTCATGTTTGAATCTTTGCAGCTTTCTTTTAAATGAATATATGATTTATGCCTGTGGTTTCAATAAAGTTTATAGGTAATAAAGGAAATACATATGTATAATATTAATTAACAAAGAATGTTTCCTTATAATGATAATTTTAATATAAATTTGTGTGCCAGAGTGAAAATAAATGTATGCACTCCTACCAGCAATGTTGGAGTATTCCCATTGCTCTACATCCTCACTAGCATTGTCTGTCACTTGTGTTTTTGATCTTGGCCATTCTGACATCAGTAAGAAGGAATCTCAGATTCATTTTGATTTGCATTTCACTGGTGAGTTAGGACATTGAACATTCCCTTAACTCCTCTCTGCCATTAGTGAATTCAAATGAGGATGCAAAGAAAAGGACCTTAGATGAATTTTCCTATAGTGGGGAGAGGATACTTGTAGAGTCCACCTCCAGTAGAAAGACAGGGTATCAAGTGGAGGGATGGGGTTGTTTTCTGACAGTCAAAAACTCTACAGGCCATCAAATGGAGATATAGGATTGCCATCTGACAGTCAAAAACTCTGACCCAAAGATTTTCCTGTCTGAAAGAACTACAGGGACAAAAATAGAGAGAAACCTGAGTAAAAGGAGGTCCACTGCCAGGCACAAATTAGGATCCAACTGAAGGGGAAGCCTCAAAACCTGATACTATTACTAATGCTATGGTGTGCTTACAAACAGGACCCTATCAGATGCAGGTGTTTACACCCAAAAAATGGACAGATGCTGGTGACCCCTGTGGTTGAATTATGGAAAAGCTGGAAGAATCTTAGGAGTAAGGTGATCCTATAGGAAGAACAGAAGTCTCAACTAACTTGGACTCACAAGATCTCTCAGACACTGAGCTAACAACAAATCAGCATAAACCAGTTGATATCAGGTCCCCAACATTATACATCAAAGGACTGCCAGTTCTGGACTCAGCAGAGAAGATGCACTTAGCCCTTAAGAGAATTGAAGCCCCATGGATTGGGGAGGTGTGGTAAGGTGGGAATGAGTGTGGGTATCCTCTTGGAGATGGAGGCTGTGGGTAGAGGATGTAGAACAGTCTGAGGATAGACTGGATGGAGGATGAAGTCTAGACTGCCAAAAAAGATTAAAGAATACATTTTAAAATAAATATTCTGTTTAGACATACAAACCATTTTAAATTGGATCATTTGGTTTGTTAACATCTAGTTTCTTGAGTATGTATTTTGGATATCAGATTTCTATCATATGTGGAGTTGGTGAGAACCTTTTACCATTCTCTAGGCTACTGTTTTGTCCTATTGATGGTGTTCTTTACCTTACAGAATATTTTAAGTTTTGCTAAGTTCCATTTTTTGATTGTGGCTCTAACACCTGAGATTTTGGTGTCCTCTTCAGTATGTTATCACCTGTACCAATGAGTTCTCAGCTATGCCCCACACTAATTCCTTTAGATTCAAGGTATCTGGTTAGGGTTAGGGTTAGGGTTAGGTTAGGGTTAGGGTTAGGGTTAGGGTTAGGGTTAGGGTTAGGGTTAGGTTAGGGTTAGGGTTAGGGTTAGGGTTAGGGTTAGGGTTATGGGTTAGGGTTAGGGTTAGGGTTAGGGTTAGGGGTTAGGATCAGGTTTAGGGTTAGGTTTAGGGTTAGGGTTAGGTGTTAGGTGTTAGAATTAGGCTTAGGGTTAGAGTTAAGGTTAGAGTCTATTTTGATCCAGTTGGTATTGAGGATTGTGCAAGGGAAGATGTATGGATCTATTTGTATTATTTTATATATTAACCTTTATTTAAACCAGCATCATTTCTTTAAGCGTTTTTTTTTTGTTTTCATTGTGTATGTTTGATTTCCCTATCTAAAACTAGGTCTCTGTATCCTAGTTAATTTATGTCTGTATTTTTAATTGAATCTGTTAATTAACATTTTTCATTTCTTGATGTTTTTACTACTATAGTTCTAAAGTACACATTGTAATAAATGATGCTGATATCTCCAGATGTTCCTTTCTGGCACAGGATAGATTTAGCTGTCCAGGATTTTACTGATTTTTCTGTATTAAGATGAGTATTGTCCTTTTAAGATCTCTGAAAATTGTGCTGAAATTTTGATGTGTGTTATATTGAATCTGTAGATTGCTTTTGGTAGAATGATCATTTTTACTACATTACCTCTACCAATCCAGGAGCATGGCATATATTTTCATCTTTTGATATCTTCTTAATGTTTTCTTCAAAGACAGTGGTTCAAAAATACTCTACAGAGCAAAGTTGGGCAACAGGTATGCAATGGAATATGAGAGTTAGTGCTGAAACAATATAGGTCCATGCTCTAAAAAGAGTAGTGACAGTAGGGTAAATTACTGAGACTAGGAAGGAAGTAAATCTAGGACCAAACAATTATGTGTAATCTCAGAATCTACATCAGTTTACAAGTACATTCATTGTGTCAATAAATGAATTTCATAAAAAGTGATTTAATACTATTTTTACCAACTTACAGGAATTATATTTACATGACTTTGCATTCTAATAAAAGTATTTCTCTCATCCTATGAGACTGGAACTTTGGTTAGGAAACACAGCCAGATATAACAACACACCTGAGATCACTTATTGTTTAAGACTGTGGAGGAGCGTTTGTTTGCCCAGATGTTGTTGGTTTAGATTTTTTTTATTAGATATTTTCTTTATTTACATGTAAATTTTCCCTTTCCCAGGTTCCCCTCCAAAAAACAAACAAACAAACAAAAACAACAAGAACAAACTCCTTTTGCCTCCCCCCTCCCCATGCCTGCCACCCCACCCTCTCCCACTTATTGGCCCTGGCATTTCCCTACACTGGGGTACAGA
>JADRCD010120323.1:18853-63955 GCA_019843815.1 Montemys delectorum
ATTGTTTTTAATAGCTGAGTAGTACTCCATTGTGTAGATGTACCACATTTTCTGTATCCATTCCTCTGTTGAGGGACATCTGGGTTGTTTCCAGTTTCTGACTATTATAAATAAGGCTGCTATGAACATGGTGGAGCGTGTGTCCTTATTACATGATGGAGCATCTTGTGGGTATATGCCCAGGAGTGGTATGGCTGGGTCCTCTGGTAGAACTATGTCCAATTTCCAGAGGAACCGCCACACTGATTTCCAGAGTGGTTGTACCAGTTTGCAATCCCACCAGCAATGAAGGAGTGTTCCTATTTCTCCGCAACCTCTCCAGCATCTGCTGTCACCTGAGTTTTTATCCTAGCCAATCTCACTGGTGTGAGGTGGAATCTCAGAGTTGTTTTGATTTGCATTTCCCTGATGACTAAGGATGTTGAACATTTCTTTAGGTGTTTCTCAGCCGTTTGGTGTTCATCAGTAGAGAATTCTTTGTTTAGCTCTATGCCCCATTTTTAATAGGGTTATTTGGTTCTCTGGAGACTGACTTCTTGAGTTCTTTGTATACGTTGGATATTAGCTCTTTATCAGATATAGGGTTGGTAAAGATCTTTTCCCAATTTGTTGGTTGCCGTTTTGTCCTATTGACAGTGTCTTTTGCCTTACAGAAGCTTTGGAACTTTATGAGGTCCCATTTGTCAATTCTTGATCTTATAGCAGAAGCTATTGGGTTCTCTTCAGGAAATTTTCCCCTGTGCCTATTTGCTCGAGGTTCTTCCCCACTTTACTTTCTATTAGTTTCAATGTATCAATTTAGATTTTATAGGTCAAATTCATATTATACATTATTCTCTACAACTTCAAAAATGTTCTGGTCTCCTAGGATCTAGTGATATTTTATTATGGATCACCATATGTTTCCCTTTTTTGTTTTATTGAATAAGAAACATGCCAATGGAGGTGCTCACTGGTGAAGAGAATGACAAAGTATGGTGATCTGTAGGTTTATCCTAAATCAGCTGTTACAGCATTTTCTCTGTCCAATCACATTAGGGCAATGACAGGGCTGTCACTGCCAGGATTGGCCAGGAATAGGAAGGCAGAGCTAGAAGTTAGAGAGTGAGAGAGTAAGGAAGAGAGGAAGGGAAGCCAACATGAAGGCAGACGAATAGGAAGATGACGAGGATCCCATGTGGCTTTAAACAGCCACAAGTAGCTAAGATTTTTTTCAAGGTTAGAATAATTGGGTTAAAACCTTATCTTTATCAATTGGCTCTGAAATTATTATGTTGGTATCTTGTAAATTGTGATCTTATTTTTAAATGAATCTGATTGGATAATTAAGCCTTAAGAGTCATGTTTCTACTTGGTAACTAAGCACTAAGTGGACTAATTCTGGGAAGTGGGGGGCATTATACATGAGCAAGATGAACTCCCTAGCTGGGAGAGAATAGCAGGACCACTCCAGGACATAATATTATGGCTGGCCAATACCGAAACTAGAACAGGAACATGGTCCAGTAGGGCAAGAGAAATTGCAGGTTGATCCTTTTTAATATTTCCTGCAAAAATCAGCATATCTTTATTCATAGAAGTCCTTTTACAAAGATGAAAAAGGCACTATAGGACTGTGAGGAGGAGGCAATAAATGAACACTCAAATTCCGATTTCTGAGCAAGTCTAAGTTAGGCTTTCTGTCACTTAGGTGGCTTTCTGCACTTTGAGGGTTTCTGACACACTCAGGATGTGGTTTCAACACTGTGTCTTGCACAGTAATAGACTGCAGAGTCCTCAGATGTCAGGCTGCTGAGCTTCATGTAGGCTGTGTTGGAGGATTTATCTACAGTCAATGTGGCCTTGCCTTTGAACTTATCATTGTAGTTAGTTTCATCATTGTAAGGATAAAAATATCCAATCCATTCCAGGCCCTGTTCAGGCCTCTGCTTCACCCAGTGCATAGCATAGTCAGTGAAGGTGTAGCCAGAAGCCTTGCAGGACAGCTTCACTGAAGCCCCAGGCTTCACCAGTTCTGGTCCAGACTGCTGCAGCTGAACCTGGGAGTAGACACCTGTGGAGCAAAAGGCAGTATGGATGTCAGTGTCATGCCAGACCATTTCTCTTGTTCATATTTGGAAATGGTGAGCCGCTTACCTGCAGTTACTGATAGGAGGAACACAAAGATCCACCTCCATTCCATGGTTAGAGTCAGTGTGTTCAGGGACTGTGGAGAGAACACTAATCTTAGGTTGTTTTCAGGGTGTTGAAATCTCTGTTTTTACCACCATAGACTCAGGTAATTTGCATATTCATGAGCAGGGGACTTCTTACATAAGAAACCTAGTCCAGCTGGAGAACTGGAGAGGAAGGACCAAAAAGGTACGTGGGTCAGGCAGCAGGATGCTTAGGTCCAAATCCTATTCCACTCTTAAGAAATGCATCCCATATACTTTCTGTGAGCTCTGAACTCCTGTACAGTTGTAACTACAGGAACAAATCTCTCTATCTATATTTGGAGTAAGTCTGTTGTTCCACTCTGGGATATGTTAAATCATTGATTTACAGATAATGTTTTGTGATGATGAAGAGATGATGATGAAGAGATGATGATGAAGATAATGATGATGAAGATAATGATGGTGATAATGATGGGAAATTCCAAAATCAGCTAACTTTTATAGATTTAAAGTCTTCTTTCTTATATATGCAATTAATATTTGCCTTTCTAACAGATTATATGCTTCAAAACTCAATAAAATGACTAACAGTAAGTGTTCTTCAAAATTATTTATCTATCATTTACTATTCCAGGACGATCATCAATAAATTACAGCAATAAGCTATATGTGTGTCAAAAATTGATTTTATTAGTAAGGCATGGTTATATATATTACAAATTACACAGACACATACATACACACACAAACACACACACACACACACACACACACACACATACATTTTTCACCAGAAATAAATAAGAAATTTACATTGCTTTTGGAAAAAATGAATGTAATTAGAGATAAGCATATTAATGAAGACATTCTCAAAATCACAGACATTAAATGAGACTATAATTATATATTTCATAGTTATATACTACTATTTACATAAATACATGATATTGTATCAGTAAAATTCTCTAGTAATAAAGGGAATAAGTGGAAAATAAGAGGGACAAGAGGTGACATGAAAAATATGCACAGTGTACAAAACACACATATGAAAAATCTGTACATAAGCAAAGTTGATAGTTCTATATTTCATAAGCATTTTTATATATGAAATATGCTATAATCTACCACCTCTTTCAGGACTTTTACCACTATATAACAGTATGATGTCCCTACTGTTCCCCTTGGAAGCTTCCAATAACTCTCTTTCCCAACATCCTACTTTGTTTGTTTCATTAACTAATAACACAGTGAGTTTAATTATTACTACCTATATATACATAAATAGAGTCATCACTAGTATTGAGTGAACCTCCAGAAATCTTCCCCCCCCAAAAATGAATATATTTTGTTCATAAGTCAGCAAATAACAAAAGACTTTCAGCCTGGTCTGGGCCCTCAATTATTCCTCCCCATCTGTGTTGTAATTTTTTGAATTGTTATATGATATAGTGAGTTCAGGATGTATATGTATATGTATATATATATATATATATATATATATATATATATATATATATATCAAGGTGGATATATTAACCTCAGAGGATGACTACTGTCATTAAATTCTAAGACATTTACCTGATATTGCTAAGAATACCAGTAGACATTTTTACTTGCCAGGCATTATGAATTCTCTCATGTGGTAATGTTCACTAGTTTGATTTGTGTGTGTCTTCTGCTGGTAAGAATAGTTACTAAGAATTCATATGTGCACTAAGAACAGTTAAATCCCTGGAGATAGAATTTGATCTCCTTTGACCACATTCTCTGTATCTTACATCCTTTCTTTTCCATGTTTTATGATGGTCCTTGATTTTTGGGAGAGAAGTTGATATCATTCCCACTCTGTGGCTGAGTACTCTGTCAATCATTCTCAGCACTCTGACTACTCATGGATGTCTGCATCAATCCTTACACACAGCACATATGAGCTTCTGTGATCAATGCTCGGAGAGTATACTGGGTATAAATATAAATATTTATAAATCAGTTTGACAACCTGACCGTTAGTAATTCACTTGAGGTCTACTAGGGCCTATTGTCTTTAAAAAAGACATAGTACTACCTGAGGACTTAGCAATATCACTCCTGGTCACATACCCAAAAGATGCTCCAACATGTAATAAGGACAAATGCTCCACTATGTTCATAGCAGTCTTATAATAGCCAGAAGCTGGAAAGAACCCAGATGTCCCTCAACAGAGGAATGGATACAGAAAGTGTGGTACGTTTATACAATAGAGTACTACTCAGCTGTTAAAAACAATAAATTTATGAAATTCTTAGTCAAATGGAGAGATCTGGAGGATATCATCCTGAATGAGGTAACACAATCACAAAAGAACACACATGTGTGGTATGCACACATTGATAAATGGATATAAGCCAAGAAGCTCAGAATATCCCAAGATAAAATTCACAAACCACATAAAACTCAAGAAAAGGGAAAATGAAAGTGTAGATACTTTGATACTTCTTAGAAGGGAGAACAAAATACCCATGGAAGGAGTAACAGATACAAAGTGTGTCAGGCTCAGGGCTCTCTCTGCAGCTGTGCCACCATGGGGCCGGGGGCCCACCCTGCTGCAGTGGTTGCACTGGTCACTGTATGCCATCTCAGTGGACTGCCACACTGGGAACTGGGCAGTAGGCTTCTGGGGGACAAATGGGGCAAGGGTAAACTGACCTATACCTGGCCAGAGTTTCTGTGCTCTGGGCAGTGCAAGTATAGGTGTCTGCCTGCACACTCCTCTCCACTGGGGACATCTGTGCCCAATCCTCAGGGGGGCAGAGATAATGAGATAACTGCAAGGGGTCTCTTGGACTCCCAAAAGCCAGGATGTAGGTTCCTGTGGGGCAGTGGGCAGTTCTAACAGCCAGAGTCCAGTAGAGCGGCCTCCTCGGAACCCTGGAGACCCACTGAGCAAAGTAATTTGTTCACAAGGGAGGTAGGTGTTCAGTGATAGCTCTGAGATCAATGACTCAGATTTCAGCCCAAATCCCTCACAGCTGCCCCTGCAGGAGGTGTGTGCTCTATCAGGCAGACAATACCTCAAACTCCCAGCATTCTAGCTGGACCTTACACACAGTCATCTGACCACAAGCCAGGCATGCCACGTCCCATACAATAAAAGGGGTGGTTTGCCCCCTCTTCACTCTCTTGCTCTCTTACTTCCTCTCTTATCTCTTCACTCTCTCACTCTCTTGTTCTCTTGTTCTTTTACTTCCTCTCTCTCACTCTTACCTTCTCACTCTCTTACTCTTCTCCTCTCTCTTGCTCTCTTGCTCTCTCACTCCTTTCTGCTCTTTGTTCTCTTTTCTTGCCTTCCTCCTCTACTTTTCTCTCTCTCCTTCCTCTCCTTTCCTTCACTTTACTTACCCAGCATATTTCTCCTTCCTACAATGAAATAACTCACTCATACATTGTCTCATTTTTAATTAAGGCACCGTGCAGCAAACAGGTCAGCCCCGAGGGAGAGAGAGAGAGAGCTGTGCCTCAGAAGCAAGCCCCCTGCCATCTGGAAGAGAGAGATCCTCAGGTGGGCCATCATCCAGGACCCCAGCCTTTGGAAGAACAGGTTCCTGCCTCTAGACATTGCAGGTGATGCTGGATATTGTGGAGAGGCTGAGAAGAAGGAGAGAAGATGCTGGGGGAAGAAGCAGCAGAGCAGCTGTCCTATGCTAGCACTTGGCAGGAGAGTCACTGGTCTCGGTTTCTGGGGCTCCAGATGCTGGCTTATATGATGAGTTAGTTGAAAGGAGATACAGCAAAATCGCAAGATATTTTATTATAGAAAAAAAGAGATAAGAGGCCAGCCATGACCATGTGTGTGTGTGTGTGTGTGTGTGTGTGTGTGTGTGTGTGTGTGTGTAAGAGAGAGAGAGAGAGAGAGAGAGAGAGAGAGAGAGAGAGAGAAGAGAAGGTGAGGAGAGAGAAGAAGAGAGAGAGAAAGGGGGAAAAGAAGAAAAGTAGGAGAAGGAGAGAAGAGAGGAATAGAGCAAGATAGCAAGGGACAAGAGAGGAAGAGATCAATACAGAGAAAGGAAGGAGTCAAACCGTCCCTTTTATTGTGGGGCTGGGCTACCAGTCTGCGGAGTGGGGCATACCTGGCTGTGGTCAGATGACTGGGGGTAGGGTCCAGCTAGAATGCTGGGAGCTTTGGCCATTGTCTACATGATAGAACACACCTCTCCTGTGGGAGGCTGTAGGGAGTTGTGACTGAAACAGAAGCCAGGGACCCAGGAGCCATGGCACAGCACCTTCGGTCTCATGCAGCAGAAATTGTCACCCACCAGGATTCTGGAGTTCCAGACCTGTACTCAACAAGAACTAGGTTTTCTGAAGAGACCACTGCCACAGAGAAATGTGGAGCAGAGACTGAAAGAAGGGCAATTCAGAGACTGTCCCACATAGGGATCCATGCCATATACAATCATTAAACCCAGACACTATTGTGGATGCCAACAAGTACTTGCTGACAGGAGCCTGATAAACCTATCTCCTGAGAGGCTTTTACAGTGCCTGACAAATAGAGACAGGGATTCTCACAGCCATCCATTGAACTGAGCACAGGGTCCTCAAAAAAGGAGCTAGAGAAAGGACTGAAGGAGCTGAAGGGATTTGCAGCCACATTGGAGGAACAACAATATGAACTAACCAGTACCCCGAGAGCTCCGAGGGACTAAACCATAAACCAAAGCATACATATGGTAGGACTCATGGCTCCAGCTGCATATGTATCAGAGGAAGGCCTAGTTTGTCATCAATGGGAGGAGAAGCCCTTGATCCTGTGAAGGCTCTATACCCTAGTGTAGGGTAATGCCAGGGCCAGGAAGTAGGAGAGGGTGGGTTGGTAAGTAAGGGGAGAGGGGATGACATAGGGGGGTTTAGGGGAGAAATTAGGAAAGAGGAAAACATTTGAAATGTAAATAAACAAAATATCTGATAAAAAAAATTAGCTTTGAAAACCACACTTACCTAGAATGAAAACTTTCCTATGAAAATTGGCCAAAAAAATAAAATAATTAAGTTATTTCCTGGCAATAATCCTCTCACACATGTACTCAAATGACTCTACATCTTATTGTAGAAATTCTAGTAAATTCATGTTTATTCACAGCATGTTATTCATGGACTTTCTACAGCATATAGAGGAAGAAATCATCTAAAATTTCCAATAAAGTATAAATAAAAGAGGATATAGTCATATATACAGAAAAATGAATATTACTCATTGATAAAACCTGAGCTATCTGATCTACAATTTTCTTATGGAATTGGAAAAAAATATACTGAATAGGTCATCCATGTCTATTAGGCAAGTGCTTCATGTTCTTATTCATACATGTTCCAACATTTGAGTATTTTGTTTGGTGTATTGAATTGTAGAAACTGAGAAACTATAATTGGGCCATTACAGTATGAGGAATTTATAAAGGTGATATAGTAAAATTGAGAGTAAACCATTTTAAAATTGAGCAGATTACAAGAGCGAGAGCAGTTGCATGACTCCAAGGAAAGAGCATCTTGCAGACACAATTGGACTGATGCACATATGAATTGACAGAGACTGTAGCTGAAGGCACATATCTATGACCAACTCAATCCAGGTAAAGTCCTCAAGTTGAGAGAAGGACATGGACACAGGACTTCAGCCCTAAACAAGAACTGTGATTGACACTCACATGTAAATGAATAATTAGTTTTCTCCAGTGGAGTCTCACAGAGGATGTTAAGCACAGTTAATCATGAAGGCGACTTAGCATTTGATAGCCAAAAAATGAACTCAATGGTATTTTTGCAGACATTCTTCCTAATATTGCCTTGTTCAACTTTTTTTTCTCACTTATGTTTTGCCCATATATCATGGCTACAAGTTGTGATGTGATTCTCTCTCTCTCTCTCTCTCTCTCTCTCTCTCTCTCTCTCTCTCTCTCTCTCTCCCTCTCTCTCTCCCTCACTCTATCTCATATTCTCTGCATACATGCATGTGTTTGATTGTGTATATTTGTAGAGATATTTTGTTTTTTGATTGGTTTTTGTTTGTTTCTGTTTGCTTTTAATACTCCTTTAAGTTGCATTTTTTCTTTTCTTTTCTTTTTTTACTTATTTTCAGAAAGAAAAAAAGCATGTAGTTGTATGAATTCAAGGTAGGAAGAACTTGCAAATGTTTGGGAGTAGGGAAATCAGTTATTAAAACACATTGTATCACTTTTATTCAAAAATTATAAAAACCAAATAAAAACAAATGAACATAAATCTGCAATCTGTTTAGCAAAGAACCTTCATGTGGTTTGAGTATGGAGACATCACACATTAGTCACAACCAACCAGATCAGTTAATAAACATGAGAAAGGAAAGCACAGAGGACACAGAGTCTCCTGTATACTTTCCTAATATCCCTATGGGATTATTGGCCTCATTGTGATGCCTGCTGGTCATGAGCTCCCAAACAGGTAGGTTTCCCATGGTTTACAGAGAAATTACACAGTCTGGCTATAAATGTTCAACATCTGTTAGTCATCAGGGAAATGCAAATCAAAACAACCCTAAAATTCCACCTCATACCAGTCAGAACAGCTAAGAAAAACTCAAGTAAATGCAGATGCTGACAAGTTTGTGGAGAAAGAGGAATACTCCTTCATTGCTGGTGGGACTGCAAGATGGTACAACCACTGTGGAAATCAGTTTAGTGGTTCCTCAGAAAATTGGACATATTACTACATGAGGACC
Organism: Montemys delectorum; assembly: GCA_019843815.1. Taxonomy (NCBI): domain Eukaryota; kingdom Metazoa; phylum Chordata; class Mammalia; order Rodentia; family Muridae; genus Montemys; species Montemys delectorum. The sequence goes on from JADRCD010120323.1 coordinate 27,747, forward strand.
CAGCAATACCACCCTGTACATATTCCCAGAAGATGCTCCAACATGTAATAAGGACAAATGCTCCACTATATTCATAGCAGCCTTACTTAATAATTGCCAGCTGCTGGAAAGAACACAGATGCCCCTTAAAAGAGGAGTGGATACAAAAAAATGTGGTAAATTTAAATAATGGATCACTACTCTCGGCTACTAAAAACAATGAATTTATGAAATTCTTAGGCAAATGGATGGATCTGGAGTATATCATTCTGAGTAAGGTAATCCAATCACAAAAGCACACACAGGGTATGCACTCATTGAGAAGTGGATATTAGTCCAGAAGCTCATGATACCCAACATACAATTCAAAAGCCACAAGAAATTCAAGAAGAAGGATGACCAAAGTGTGGATACTTTGATCCTTCCTTTATGGGGGATCAAAATACCCATGGAAGGAGTTGAAGAGACAAAGTGAGGAGCAGAGACTGAAGGAAGGACAATCCAGAGACTGACCCACATGAGAATCTTTCCCATATACAATCACCAAACCCAGACTCTATTGTGGATGACAGCAAGTTTTGGCTGACAGGAGCCTGATATAGATGTCTCCTGAGAGGCTATGCCAGTTCCAGACTAATACAGAAGTAGAGGCTCACAGCCATTCATTGGACTGAGCACAGTGTCCCCAGTAAAGGTGCTACAGAAAGGACTCAAGTAGATGAAGGAGTTGGCAGCCCCATAGGATGAACCATAGTATGAACTAATCAGTACCCTCAGAGCTCTGAGGCACTAAACCGCCAATCAAAGAGTACACATGGAGGGACCCATGGCTCCAGCTCCATATGTAGCAGATTGGCCTTGTGGAACATCCCTGAGAGTAGAGGCCCTTGGTCTTGTGAAGGCTTGATGCCCCAGTGTAGGGAAGTGCCAGGACAGGAAAGCAGGAGTGGATGGATTAGTGAGCAGGGGTAGGGGAGTGGGATAGTGTGGTTTTTAGAGGAGAAATGGGGAAAGTGGTTAATATTTTTGGACAGTATGGGACAAACTGTGTCTACCTCCTGAGTTTGACTCTTAAACATTGGGCAGAAGCTAGGTCTAGGGACCACAATATCTCAGTAGATATGAAAAAGAATAAATAGAAGAGTCTTTGTGGCTCAGAATGGCATTCCTTTGAGGTCTAGTGACCAGCTGATAGCTCTTTCTCTTTGACTACTATTTGGTTAATCAAACAGCGAATCTTTAGAACAAGCACTGGAAGTCATGCAGACCAAATCCCGTATATCCTGGTCTGAGAAGATTTGGTATCTAACCCTCCCCACTGGGTTTGTCCGTAGTTATCTGTCATTGTACAGGACCAAACAAAGAAGAATATCCTCTTGGACACCAAGGCCAACCTTCTCCTCTTGGATCTTCCTCCTCCCTCACCCCACCCCACTACAACCTCATGTAGGTCCAGCCTCAGGACCCCCAGCACCATTGGCTGCAGGTCCTTCAGCCACACCAGGGGAGGAGAAAGGTACAGAGGCTTCATCCTAGGAATTGGAGGGACCTGCCCATGGGACCCGCAGCAAGAGAAGAACGGTCCCGGACCAGACCAACATTTTACTCCTCTGGGCCTACAGCCCTCCTGATTTGTAAGGCCACCAGCCCCTGCAGTACTGGCCATTCTCAGCAGCTGATTTGTATAACCGGATGACCCACAACCCATCTTTCTCTGAAAACCCTCAGAGCCTGACGAACCTCATTGAATCTCTCCTCTTTTCTCATCAGCCTACCTGAGATGATTGTCAACGACTGTTACAGGTTCTGTTCACCACCGAGGAGAAACAAAGTATTCACCTTGAGGCCAGGAAAAATGTCCCTGGGGGGACGGGCAACCCTCCCTCCTACCAGTTGATCTTGATGCTGGTTTTTGGCTGACCACACCAGACTGGGACTTCAACTCACCTGAAGGTAGACAGCACTTGAAAGTTTTCCGCCAGGCTCTTTTGGCAGGTCTCAAGGGGGCAGTGAGAAGCTCCACTAATTTGGCTAAGGTAAGAGAGGTGATCCAGGGGTAATTACTGGGCAAGGAGACATAATATGGGGCAGGTCCAAAGTCACTATGCCAGGCCTGTGGTGGCCTGACATGTTCCCCAATGTCTACAGACTGGCCTTTGAGGCACCAGCTAACTGGGACATGGAAGAATATTATGACCCCAACATGCCTGCTCCCAAAGTGCCCTCTTCTCCCGGCCAGCATGGGTTAGACCCATTTGGAGGTACAGACATGTGAGTCAGAGGAATCAACTCTGTACTCTGACTTTTTATGTTTGCCCTGGACTCCACCAAAAGCGTTCCCTTAATCCGGCATCTGGAGGTTGAGATAATTTTTTTTCTGTAAAAATTGGGGCTGTGAGACTTTGGGTGATACATACTGGGAGCCATCTTCCAGTTGGGACTATGTAAAGGTGGCCACCAACTATAGCCATCATGAGGCAGGAAAGGCAGGGTGGACATACAGTTCAGAGTATGAGACCTGGTGTCACCCACTCCATATTACTTTTACAGAGCCAGGGAAGCAGGTAACTGGGTGGACAACTGGTTATATGTGAGGACTTAGATTTTGTAAAGAAAAATGTGACAATGGGCTGATATTTGCCATTAAGCTTAAGATAGAAACCCCTTATACTTTGCTAGGCCCAAATTCAGCCTTGAGCTCTCCCCATCTGCCTCCAGATCCTTAACGATCCCCTCCCCAGATTAAACCCAAAATGAGAACTGCTACACCAACTTCTGCATTAGGGACCACCATATTCTCTCTAGAGGCTCTATCCATACAGCCTCCAGAATCTGATCTGAGTATCAACCCTCTCCTTAATATGCTAACTAGTGCCTTTGGAGTACTCAATGCTACCAACCCTAAGATGACTAGAAAGTGTTGGCTATGTTATGATATGGCACCCCCTTACTATGAAGATATTGCATGTGTTGGTACTCCTACCATTTCTTTAGAAGCCTCCCATTGCAGGTGGAACCACCAACAAGTCTGCCTGACCCTGTCAGCTGTTACTGGAAAAGGCCTTTGTGTGATTCAGGTCCCACAAACCCATCAGCATCTGTGTAATGTTTCACACCCTCTGATAAAGAATCCAACTGGATACCTCATCCTGCCCTTAGACAGCTGAAGAGCCTGTGACTCAGGGATTACAACCTGAATAAGTTTAGAGATTCTAAATAACAACCATGACTTTTGTGTTTTGGTCCAGATAGTGCCTAGATTGCTGTACCACCCTTATGAAGATGTGCTCAATTACTGGGATCCTGAGGATAGAAACTTAGTAAGACAAAAAAGGGAATTGGGGATTACCCTGTCAGTCATTTTGGGGTTGGGTTTAGTAGCTACAGGGACAGCCATGGGATCATCTTCTGTGGCCTTACAACATAAGGCATATGGAGAGCTGAGAGCTGCCATTGATTTAGATATAGAGAAAATAGAAAAGACTTTGACTGACCTCTAAGAATCCCTGACCTCCCTCTCAGAGGTGGTCCTTCAGAATAGGAGAGGATTAGACCTGCTATTCCGTAAAGAAGGAGGTGTGTGCTAAACTAAAAGAACAGTGATGTTTTTATATAGATCACTCAGGAAGAGTCAAAGACAATTTAGCTAAGATTAGAGAGGGTTTAGAACAAAGAGAAAGAACTCAAGGCAAGAGGTGGTTTTAAGCCTGGTTTAATTCCTCTCCTTGGTTCACAACTTTGGTCTCTACACTTGTAGGACTGCTAGTTATACTCCTTTTATTACTTACCTTTGGCCCCTGCATTCTAAATTGCTTGGTTGCCTTCATTAGAGAGCATGTCAATACAGTACAGATTATGAGGTTGAGACAGCAATATCAGGAAATGAACCAAAATGAGATACAGCAGTATAGCACATAAACTCAAGATTGAGATATTCTCAAGAAAGAGGGGGAAATATAAGAATTGAGCAAACATGGACATCTCATAAAAATATCAAGGAGCCAGGAGTCTCCATTAAGCCTAAAGACAGAGAGCTTCAGAAGAGTTTACTGAACAAACATCCATCCCCAAGATATGCCCTAATAGGCAGTAATGCCAGTTTCCAGGAAATGTCCCCAGGAGAGGGTGGATCTCCCCCCCCCACCCTTCCTACATGCAACATGTATCTCCTCCTCACCTGGGGGACAAAGGCCAATGGAAACAAAGAACAATGGGAAAGATAACCAACTCATGCTATAAAATTATGTTCTGAAAGTGTATAAAGAGTGTGTGCTTTTGTTCCCCCTTGGTCACCTTTGCATGAATGGGGGACAACCCCAGTATACTGGACTATTAAAAACCTCTTGCTTATTGCATCGATCTCCATCTCTGTGTCTTCATGAGTGGGACATCTACCCCAAATCTAACACCATGAGACATGGGTTCTCTAATAGGCCTACATCAAACAGGATTGCTTAAGGATGTAATACAAGAGAGAATTACCTCCATGAGTATAGAATGGAGGAGAGAGGAAAGTTTAGGCAATGAACTTTTTTCTTTTTTTCAAAATATCTGATGAAAGCAATGTAAAGAAGGAAAGGTTTTATTTCAGTTCAAAACTTAAGGAGATGGAGAATCTGTCCTGGTAGGGAAAGCATGACAGTGTATGCTTGAGGCAGTTGGTCATTTTATACCTTTGATTAAGAAACCAACAGAAATGAACCAAAATGGGCCCTGGCCTGTAAAACCTCAAGACCTGTCTCCAAGGACCCACTTTTTCAAAGAAATCTCTATCTGTTCAAGGTTCCAAAATCTCCAAACCAGCACCATCAACTGGGGACCAGGTGTTCAAAAATTAATGAGTCTAGGGATATATTTCACTTTCAAACTGCAACAGATGAGACCTTTAAATATCATGCAGCTCCAAGAAATCCCCAGATAGCCTCAGGGGAGTCTCCAAACAATAGGCTGATTGCCAGAGGGATGAATCCCCCAGAGGGCAGGCCAGAACATTTATTAGTGTTTCTGTAAGTCTTTGCCATTGACTGGAAGCATCCCCAAGGGAGTAGACTTCAATCAAATGGTTGATGGATCCAAAGCATAGCTGGTGGGGCTCTTGTTCCTTCTGCTTTCTATTTATATCAAGTGCTCTTAAAGGAGGTCTAAGGGGAATGTTTCTGACTCCCTGTCTACATCAGTTTTTTTATTCCTGCACAAACATCATGACCAAGAAGCAAGTTGGGGAGAAAAGGCTTTATTTGACTTACTTCCACATTGCTGTTGATCACCAGAGGAAGTCAGGACTGGAACTCCAGCAGGTCAGGAAGCAGGAGCTGATGAAGAGGCCATGGAGAGATGTTCCTTACTGGCTTGCTTGAGTTCCAGTCATGACTTCCTCTGGTGATCAACAGAAATGTGGAAGTAAGTCAAATAAAGCCTTTCCTCCCCAACTTCCTTCTTAGTCATGATGTTTGTGCAGGAATAGAAATCCTGACAAAGACAAATTGGTACCAGGAGTGTGGTATTCCTGTGACAACTAGACCATGTTTTGGGGAGGACTATGGAAGGACTTTGGAACTTTGAGCTAGAAGAGCCACTGACTGTTAAGAACTCAGTGGGATGTTCTGTAGGAGCTTGGAAGATCATGTTGAGAACAGTGCAGAGATGGAGGCCTGGCTTGTGAAATTTCAGAGGGAAGATTAAAGACTCTTATCAGGGCCATGTTGTGTTGATTGTGAAGATTCTGCGGTTCTGGTTAGCTGGGGCTGAAGTATCAGCTGTGATTAACAAGATACCAAAACTACTAAACTGAAAACTTTGCATTACTGGGACTATTGTGCTGGTTAGCTAGAGCTAAGAAATTAGCAATGATTAAGAAGAGACCAGCATCATTGAGGTAACATCTTCTGGGAAGTGTTTTCTGAGAGCACAAAGATGCTGTGTTCCAGAGATAGCCAAGGTTGTACCTTGTGCTGCAGAGGACTTGATAATGAGAAGAGTCACCCAAGTGGTACTGATTTTGACAGCACAAAGGGGTCATGAAGAGCAGCTGAGGCTCTGCACAGTGAGAGGCCATGGAAGGACATTGGTGAAGGTGCAGCCTCAGTTTGCAAGTGATGGCCCAGAACTGAAGGTGTCATGCAAAGGAGTTGAGGCTTTTCACCATGAAGACAGCCTATGAGAGGCTATTGGTAAAGCCTAGTTACAGCAGTGTTTTGGGAATGCTAGCACCATGCAATGACCACAAAGGACAGCAACAGCAGTTGAGTACAGGCATCTGGAGCACAGAAGACAAGATGTGTGCTACAAAGGGCAGAGCTGGAGAAGTAACCAAAGCCCTTAGAGGAACCCAGAAGATCATGAGTTGGATCCTAGACATTGGTTTTGCTTTTGATTGTGACTGTGCCCTGATATTTTTCCTTCTTGAAGGAAGAATATATTTTAGTGGAGCCCACAGTTAAGAGACTATGAATTTTAAAAGATATTGGACATTTTAAATTGATTGAACTTTTAATATGTAAAGACTGTGGGACTCTAGATCTTGGGGATGAACAAGAAAGTAAGGGTTGAGGCTTAATAGTGATGTGTTTCTGTGTCATGTTGACAAGGGGTCAATTGTACTGACTAGTTTTGTGTGTCAACTTGACACAGGCTGGAGTTATCACAGAGAAGGGAGCTTCAGTTGGGGAAGTGCCTCCATGAGATCCAGCTGTGGGGCATTTTCTCAATTAGTGATCAAGGGGGTAGGGCCCCTTGTGGATGGTGCCATTCTGGGCTAGAAGTCTTGGGTTCTATAAGAGAGCAGGCTGAGCAAGCCAGGAGAAGCAAGCCAGTAAGGAACATCACTCCATGGCCTCTGAATCAGCTCCTGCTTTCTGACGTGCTTAAGTTCCAGTCCTGACTTCCTTTGTGATAAACAGCAATGTGAAAGTAAGCCAAGTAAACCCTTTTCTCCCAAACTTGCTTCATGATCATGATGCTTGTGCAGGAGTAGAAACCCTGACTAAGACACTCCCCCATATGAAATAGCCACCCAAAGAATAATGAAACTGAAAGCAACTTAGACGAACATATGTGCTTTTCTAGACCAAGGAGGCAGCTGGTGTCAGCCAGAGGTTATCTATTCCCTATCTAAGTCCTTTAGAGCAGGCCTTTGGTCAAAGATTTCTCTTCCTATCCCAAGGGCCTACTGACTTGTCAGACCATATATCACCTTTTCTCCTAATGCATGCACTGTTTTTCACTGCTTCTGACTGTAGGCATTCCTCCTAGTCTTTTCAGCCTTACCTGAGCTCTCCCTGCACCTCCTCCCTCATTATGTACTAAGCTTTGTTCTTCTCTCAATCTCAGCCCATTGGTCATTCACTGTTACCTATTTGGCTTACACACTCGCACTACAGAGTCTTTCTCACAATGCTTTCTCTTCCTAGACTTCTCTTTTCCTTCTCCATTTCTTTTTTTTTTTTGCTATCACTAGAATTGCTTCTCTGAGGAAGGACAAAGGCCTCTCCTCATGGCTCTCTCCATTTCTGTCAATGTGTGGGAATCTATGCCTCAGAGGGCTTTGTCTCAGCACAGTCTTAGATACCCTAACATGATTGTTCAACCTCTGATTCTCACACTTGACTGAAAACTCCACAAGGGCAGGGCCTACATCTCTCTTTACAGATCAATGCACAGCAGGCCCAGCACCCACATACACCAAGATGGGAATCCACAGGATAGCACAGAGAGTTGAGTTTGCTGTCCTTAACAGTAACTAGACCAGCAATAGAAATAAAGCAGGCAGCAGTGGTAGGGCTCATCCAAGACCACTAAGTTGAGATCTTGTTTGGAAATCTCTAATGTATCTGGTAGGACACTGGGCTGTCACAATTAGTGCCTTCTGCTTACAAAGATTTTACTCATACACATAGTGCAGTACACAGTCTTGTGGGGTCAGATTATCAGTTGTATGGAGACTATAGTTAGCCAGTTCATGAATTAATCTGTCCATGTTCCCATAACATTTTCACATCTAGTGCTTTACAGCATCATTCACTCATGGAGCTGGTTTAGGAGTCTTCAGACTCAGGAAATACAAAATAGTTCTTGTTCATGAGAAGTTTAGGTATTCTGAAATCTTTTTTATTTTATCTACAATCTTTAATACAGAATGTACGTTAAAATTAAAATATGAAATTATTTTAATATGCCTCTGTCACCTCTTACAGGTGAAGTGAGAGAACATTTTCCACAGTTTGGCATATACCCAGAAGATGCTCCAACACGTAATAAGGACACGTGCTCCACCATGTTCATAGCAGCCTTATTTATAGTAGCTAGAAACTGGAAACAACCCAGATGTCCCTCAACAGAGGAATGGATACAGAAACTGTGGTACATCTATACAATGGAGTACTACTCAGCTATTAAAATCAATGAATTTATGAAATTCTTAGGGAAATGAATGGAGCTGGAGAGTATCATTCTGAGTGAGGTAACCCAAACACAAAAGAACACACATGGTATGCATTCTCTGATAAGTGGTCATTAGCCCAGAAGTTTGGAATACAGGAAGAACAACTCACAAACCACAAGAAACTTAAGAAGAAGGAAGACCAAAGGGTGGACATTTCATTCCTTCTTAAAAGGGGGAACCAAATATCCATGGAAGGAATTGCAGAGATTAACTTAGGAGCAGAGACTGAAGGAAAGACAAGCCAGCCTAAATATAGCTATCTTCTGAGAAGCTCTGACAATACCTGACTAATACAAATGTAGAGGCTCACAGCCATTCATTGAACTGAGTACACGGTCCCCAAAGAAAGAGTTAGAGAAAGGATTTATGGAGCTGAAGGGTTTGCAGCCCCTTAGGATGAACAACAATATGAACTAACTAGTACTCTCAGAGCTCCCAGGGACCCAACTACCAGCCAAGGACTATACATTCTAGGACTGATTGTTTTGGCATCATGTGTATACTAGAGGATTGCAAATTTGATCATCAATAGGAGGAATGGACCTCGGCCTTGTGAAGGTTTTGTGCCCCAGTGTAGGAGAATGCCAGGGCCAATAAGTGGGAGAGGGTGGGTTGGCAGGCATGGGGATGGGGGAGGCAACAGGGGTTTGTTCTTGTTGTTTTTGTTTATTTGTTTGTTTTTTGGAGGGGAAACTGGGAAAGGAGAAAATTACATGTAAATAAAGAAAATATCTAATAAAAAAAAGGAAAAAAAAAGAAAATACACTTTACCTTTTGTGAGTAGTAAAACAATAACAAAAAAAGCTAGTGTGGTGGGGTGGGGACATAACCCTGTGGTAGAGCATTTGCCTAGTAGGTATGAGCATCTGTGTTTGATTCTCAGAATGAGACTGTCAGAAGGAAAAATATCTTTTACTTCTTGATTGAGTGATACTGATTAAAGCATATAATAATCATATTTTAATTATATTTAATTATACATTTTAATTAAAATTTGTTCTATCCAGTGATGGCAGGGTAATCCCCTTTAATCCCATCACTTGGGAGGCAGAGGCAGGTAGATTTGAGTTTGCAGCCAGTCTGGTCTACAGAGTGAGTTCCACAGTAGCCAGACTACAAAGAAACCTTGCAATGAACAAGAGGCAAAAAACGAAAAACAAAAAAAAAAAACATAGTATTACATAATTTCTCTCTTACCCTTCCTCCTTACAACTGATGCCGTGTTTTCCATTGGTATTAAAATTTAAGTTGGTATTATAGGTCAGAGTTCATAGCTGGGTTAGACCATCATTGCCTTTACCCCATAGCAGCCTGAATAGTACCATATGGCATCATGAGATCCAGCCAGTACAAAGGAATCTTCTAGCACAGACAAGAACATATGTAGCCTGGGCCAGAATCCTACTTGCTTCACAAAGAAAATCTTGAATAGATGCCTATCTTGCCTGCTTCTCAAATGCTAGAATTACAGATATGTGTCATTATATCCAACTGTCATCTCAATTTTAACACAAAGTTTTAATGCTTGGCTTGTGAAAATGGTCCCAGGTGAGCGTCAGATGTATGAGAATGGATCATTGTCTGGATCACCAGCTTTTCCTACATCCTATATTAAGAAAATTACCTTTGAAGTATCAGAGTAATATCCAACTGTTTGTTTGTTGCCACAGTATAATTATGTAAGAAAAACTAATAAGGGCCAAATATATATCTTCACTAAATAAACATCAATATCTTCTACCAGAAGGTGAGAGGACACTAGAGGGTTTGGACAGAGTGACTCCAAACACACTAGAGTCTCTTCTATGCCTAATACTAGGCCAAATGACAAACATTCTGCTTCTTCCATAAGGGAGGTTGCAAACAGTTTATCCTAAATCTTGGAGCAAAATTGGTGAAGGTTTTACTTTTCCTCTTGTTCTTCAGTGAGGGTCCTGGAGGAATGTACTTGTTAAAGAGGGGAGTGGAGAAGAACACTTGTTGCTCTTCCAGAGGATCTGAATTTGATTCCCAGCACCCACATGGGATGGCTCACAACTACTTCTAACTCCAGTTCCACAGTACCTAATATACTCTTCTGGTCTTCACGGTGACCTATGACATACATTTGCACTGGCACATAAGCATGAACATCAAAACAAAGCATGCTGTGGTAGTGACAATGAGGTTTGTTGATCTCAGGAATGGCCAGATGTACCTACCTTTGTGGGCTTTCCCAATAACTAGTTCATTAGAAACAAGTAAAAATTGAAGCATGAGTACTTCAGTGGAATGTCTTCTGATTAAAATCATCAGTGGCTTGTTTGTTAGACTTTTGACTATATCAAAAGTATGTGCAGAAAGCTTTATTGGAGCCGGGCAGTGGTGGCACATGCCTTTAATCCCAGTACTTGGGAGGCAGAGGCAGGCAGATTTCTGAGTTCGAGGCCAGCCTGGTCTACAGAGTGAGTTCCAGGACAGCCAGGGCTACACGGAGAAACCCTGTCTTGAAAAACAAAACAAACAAACAAAAAAAGCTTTATTGGTATTTCCACAATTTCCAGTTTAGAAACATGAAGATTTAACCTTGGATAACAAAGAGCATATATAGTAAGGGCTACTAACATGTATAACAGTGGAAACAGCTGTGTAGGCAATGGGGCTAAAACATTATCATTCCCATTAACTTAAGATGTTTCAGTTGAGTACAAGGAAGACAACAGTCACTTGAGTCACTGAGTATGAGTCTCCAATCTTAAAACTAGGTAAATTCTGCTATTAATGTTTCTTTAAAAAAATAACTTTTCTGACAGTGGTCTCACCACTCCCAGAACCATGTTCAAGCTCAAAAACCAAAGGTTTTGCATGGGGCTCAAACATCTGATGAAGAGAAAGATTTCTGAGATGATTAATGTACTTTTTTATGTTTTTATTTGAAATAAGCTGCACTAAGCAAGACTTTAATTTCCCCCATTGCACAATAGAGGAGCACAACAGGGCAAATGCATGTGTTAGCATAGTTCCAGTGTGTGAACATTATCCCATTCATCATTTGGGAGGATGGTTCGGGGTGATAGTATTCATAAAATTCATTCGGAATGTACTTACAGAAAACTTTACCTCTGGATTAGTGCCACAAACAAGGAAGTAATCTTATTTCTGTGCTGGACAGTGTTTTCTGTAAGTGCTGCAAGATTGGAGAAGCACAAATATAATCCACTTTATATATAAAACTACTCTGATGTAGATAGAATAATCAAGCCCTCTATCTCCAGGAATAAAATGGAGTGATGGGATCTTTCACTGAGATTTTTTTTTTTAAATTTTTAGTCTACTTTTTTTTTGACAGTCTTTATCCCCCTCCAGGTCCTGCCTCTGACAGCTCCTCATTCCATTCTTCTTCCCCCGTTCAAGAAGATGTCCCCACTCCCTGGAGTCTCAAATGGCTTGAGGGTTGGGTAATATCTCTTCTCAATGAGACCAGACCAGGCAACCTGATGTATATGTTAGATTTAGTTTTAAGAGTCCCATCTACTTATTCCTCTGCTTCTTGCCTTCATGCTCTAGTTCCTTTGTACGACTGCTTTTGGAGGGTCTTTTAGAAGCCCCTTACTGTTTCTCTTCTTCTACCTGTACACTCTTTTGTTGGTGGTCTACTCCCTGCAAGCCCTGCTTGGTCTAGCCAGCCAACATTGTTCTTCCTATGGGGTTGCAATCCCCCCTGTGCTGGCAGAACCTGGTAAGTAACAGACATACCAGATCCCTGTCAGTAAGGACCTCTTGGCAACAGCAATAGTGTTTGGGTTTGGTGTCTGCACACAGGGTGGATCCTCAGGTGGGGCAGACCCAGATGACCCTTCTTTCAGTCTCTGAACCATTTTTTATCCACATTTTTCCTTTGGACAGGAACATTTCTGAGTTAAAAACTTCAAGATGGGTGAGTAGCCCCATTCCTCACTGGAGGCCCTGCCTTCCTACTGGAGATAGTCTCTACACATTCTCTCTCCCCTTCTCTAAGCATTTCAGCTAAAGTCACCCCCCTTGGGTACTAGGAGCCTCTTGCTTCCCTGGTGTCTGTGACTTGCCAGCAGCTATCCCCAGTTCCTCAACCCCCACTGCTACATTTCTTTTTATTTCCTCACCTTCTGTACCTCTCTCCTGTCACCTCCAGTACCTGATCATGCCCCCTCTTTTCTATCCCTTTATTCTCCCTCCTAGGTTCTTCCTCACTCCACCACCCAGAAAAAGTCATGTTTAAGGTTGAAATTTAACAAGTGTATTATTGTCTAGATTATTAAAGCAATTTTCACAAATCAACAAGAAAATGAGAAACTAGTATGTAAATAGGAAAGGGAGACACACAGATGATTCACAATCCAAATACCTACCAACTATAAAGAAATAGCCAGCTTCATTAACAGATAAACTGTAACTGACTATGAATTACATGACCCAGTATACAAAGTTTTCTACAAGTTGGGGGAAGAATTGGAAAGTGATTTTGCTGGCTTGTTTCTCTTAGTATTCCTGGAAAATTTGATAATGGAAAAGAATGAGCTGTTTGATAAACTTGAATGGCTCCAGATGCAAGTAAACAATCTAAAGGTTTCTCAGTGTGCCCTTGAAGAGGATCTTCTTTTGAGTAGTCATATAGCTCGAGTTGCAGAAAATCAAACTGAAGCCCTCATTATAAGGCTGGCTGAATTACAGTGAAAATTCAAGTCTCAGTCTCACAGGGTGTCAAGAGTTAAAGTAGGGGCATGAATTGGCAAAGAGTGGGATCCTACAACTTGGGATGGGAATGTGCGGGAGAACTCTATTGAACCTGAGAATGTTGAGTCTCATATTCTCAAGAGTTTACCCCACCTGAGGAAGTATTACCCTCAGCCCCACCCCTTGAAATATTACCTTTTTCACATGAGGAAATTAATTCCTTGGAGTCTGATAAACCTCCAGTGACTTTCTCTGAAGAAAATGCCAGACAAGAAATATACTGATGTTCCTTAAGGCCCACCAATAGTTTCTTCTAGACCTATAACTAGACTCAAGGCAAAACAGGCCCCTAGTGGAGAAGTAGAAAGTAAAGTCCATGAGGAAATGTGCTACACTACTAAGGAGTTTAATGAGTTTGCTAATTCATTCAAGCAGAAGTTTGGGGAATATGTGTGGGAATGGATTTTAAGAGTGTGGGATAACAGTGGAAGAAACATAAAACTCGATCAGGCTGAGTTTATTGGCATGGGTTCTCTAAGGGGAGAATCTAGGTTTATTATGGATTCTCACATAGTTTAAAAATGTGTCAGAAGTATGAATGGTTATCTGAAGCATTTATCAAAAGATGGCCTACTGAAAGGGAGTTGGAGATGCCTAATATTCCTTGGCTTAGTGTTGATGAGGGGATTTTCAGGCTCAGGAGAATTGCAATTCTAGAGTGGATGTGTTGTGAAAAACCTAATCTGACACAATGGGAAGGCCCAGAAGATATGCCCTTCAGGAATCCTCTAAGATGCAAACCAGTTAGAGGGGCCCCAGCCACTTCAAGAGTTTTGTTCTTACCCTTTTCCTTATGCCAGACCTAAGGGTTGGAGATGCTGCTGCTCAATTAGATGAATTAAATACAAAGGGTTTAACTGTGCTCCAAGGTAACAAGGGCCAGGTGGCAGTATTGAATCACCAGACAAAGTGATTATAGTTACTATAATGGAAAGCATAGACAAAACAATGTTTATAATGACATAGTCCATAATGGTCAGCAAAGGAGAGGTGAAATTTATAATGGCATGACTTGTTCAGATCTCTGGTACTGACTTATCAGTCATATTGTTTCCAGGCATGAAATAGATAGGAAAACTATTGCATATCTCTTGATCTGCATAAGCAGAAAAAAAATCTAAAACAAATGAAAGACTACATAGGATCTCAGGAAAAGGCAATCTCAGCCAGTGAATCGATTTCCAGACTTGAGCCAGTTTGTAAACCCAGAACCTCTGAGGTAGGATCTTGACAAGACACCTAAAAGTTTTGCTGTTAGCCTTTCTCAAGCTCTTCCCCAGAGGTGCCTACAGTCTTTTAGAAGGGTAACTGTACCCTGGGAAAAAGGAAATAATCAGACTTTCCAGGGTCTGTTGGATACTGGTTCTACATTGACACTGATTCCAGGAGATCCCAAGAAACATTGTGGCCCTCCAGCTAAACTAGGGGCTTATGGGGGACAGGTGATTAATGGAGTATTGACAGATGCCCAACACACAGTAGGTCCAGTGAACAGATCCTGTAGTCATTTTCCCAGTTCCAGAATGTATAATTTGGATAGATATACTTAAAAATTGGCAGAATTCTCACATTGGTTCCATAACCTGTGGAATGAGGGCTATTATGGTTGGAAAGGCTAAATGGGAGCCTTTAGAGTTGTCGCTGCCAAAGAAAGTAATGAACAAAAAGAGCATCATATTTTTGGAGCAATTACAAAACTTATTGCCACTATCAATGACTTGAAAGATGCAGGGGTGGTGGTTCCCAACATATCTCCCTTTAACTCTCCTATCTAGCCAGTGCAGAAGGCAGATATATCATGGAGAATAATTGACTATCAAAAATTAATCTGGTTGTAATTCTGAATTCTGATTCATCTGTACCAGATGTAGTTTCATTACTTGAGCAAATTAACACATAACCTGGTACCTGGAATGCAGCTATCGATCAATCAAATGCCTTCTTCTCAGTACCTGTTCATAAGGACCACCAGAAACAATTTGATTTCAGTTGGCAAGGCCAGCAGTATACCTTTACAGTTTTGCCTCAAGGATATATTAACTCTCTAGCCCTGTGTCATAACTTAGAATGGATCTTGATCATGTGTCTCTTCTACAAAATATCACATTGGTGCAATTTATTGATTCCATTATGCTGATTGGACCAAGTGAACAGAAAGTAGCAAACACTTTGGACTCATTGGTAACACATATGTGTTTCAGAGAATGGGAAATAAATCCAACCAAAATTCAAGAACCATTTACCTCAGTGAATTTCTTAGGAGTCCAGTGGTGTCAGTCATGTAGAGATATTCCTTCTAAGTTATTTTACTTGGCCCATCCCACCACCAAGAAAGAAGCACAACTTTTAGTGGGTTTATTTGGATTCTGGAGATTTCTCACATGGTGTGATTACTCACATGGGTGTGTTTATCAGGACCATTTACCAAGTGACTCAGAAAGCTGCTAGCTTTGTATGGGGCCTGGAACAGGAGAAGTCTCTTTAACAGGTCCAGGCTGCTGTGGGTAGAGAGCCACACCCAAGCTGGCAGCCTCCATTACAAGATGGCGCCGGCAGCCGGTTTCTTCTCCCCTTAACACGTAGTCTGCGCATGTGCCTAGGGCCAGAGTGCGCTAAGTCTCAGCCCATCTGCGCATGTGCTAGGGCCAAAAAACGCCAAGTCACAGCCTATCCCGAGGTGTCTCATGAGGTAATGAGCAAACAGCCAATCAGAGATGAGCATGCCACTCCAGGGCATATATAAGCAGTGCTTTTGGGGGTGTGGGGGGTCGCCCTCTGGAAGATGTAATAAAGAATGGCTGCAGAAGGATCCTGTGTGTCTGTCCGTGATTTCTTGCTGGCAGGAAACCTGCGCGCACGACAGCTGTGCACTTGGACCATATGATTAAGCAGACCCAATGGAACTTGAGGTGTTAGTGGCATATAGAGATGCTGTTTGGAGCCTCTGGAAGGACCCTGTAGGTCAAAAAAGAGACCTTTGGGATTTTCGAACAAAGCCCTACCGTCATCTACAAACAGGTACTCTCCCTTTGAAAACAGCTTTTGGCTGGCTATTGGACCTTAGTGGAAACTGAAAGTTTGAAAATAGGACACCAAGTTACCATGACACCTGAACTGCTCATCATGATCTGAGTGTTACCAGACCCTCCAAGTCATAAAGTAGGACATACACAGCAGCAGACTATTGACAACGACATCTACTGTCAGGCATGCACCTATAGCATCATGGGGTGCTCACTGTGATCAGCTAAGTGAAGAAGAGACTACTAGGACCTGGCATTTATTGACAGCTCCACACATTATGCAAGCACCATCCAGAAGTGGACAGCTGCAGAATTACAAACCCTTTCTAGGACAACCCTGAAAGATACAGATGAAGGAAAATCTTACAATAGGCAGAATTTCAAGTAGTACACATAGTATTGCAGTATGTTTAGAAGCTGTATACATGATTGTTCACTGACTCATGGGCTGTAGCCAATGGATTGGCTGTATGGTCAGGGACTTGGAAAAATCACAATTGGAAAGTTGTTAAGAAAGACATCTGGGGAAGAACTATGTGGATAGATTTCTCCAAATGGGCAAAGAATGTGGAGATATTTGTGTCCCATGTAAATACTCACCAAAAGGTGACTTCAGTTGAGGAGGAGTTCAATAATCAAGTAGATAAGATGACCCATTCTTCAGACAATCAGCCTCTTTCCCTAGCCATCCCTGTCATTGCTCAATGGGCATATAAACAAAGTTACCTTGGTAGCCAAGGTGGAGGTTATGCTTGGGCTCAACAACATGAACTTCTACTTACCAAGGCTGATATGGCTACAGCTGCTGCTTTATGCCAGATCAGCCAACAGCAGAGACAAACACTGTGCCCCAGATATGGCACCATTCCTCGAGGTGACAAGTCAGCAACCTGATGGCAAGTTGACCTTGTTGGACCACTTCCTCCATAGAAAGGACATTTTGCTTTTACTGGAGTAGATAATTATTCTGGTTATAGATTTGCCTTTCCTGCTTCTGTGAAAATCACCATTCGTGGACTTACAGAATGCCTTATCCACCATCATGGACAGTATTCCAGTGACAGTATTGCTTCTGACCAAGGAACTCATTTCACAGCCAGAGAAGTGCGATAGTGGGCCCAGGATAATGGAATCCACTGGTCTTACCATGTCATCCTGAAGCAGCTGGTGTGATAGAAAGATGGGATGGCCTTTTGAAGACACAGATACAGTGCCAATTTGGTGGCAGCAGCATGGAGGGCTGGGACAGAGTTCTTCAGAAGGTATTATATGCTTTGAATCAGCATCCAATCTATGGTATGGTTTCTCCTATAGCCAATATCCATGCATCCAGACTTCATGGAGTGGAAAAGGGAATAGTTACACTCACTGTAACTCCTAGTGACCCCATAGGAATATTTTCACTTCCTTTTTGCACAACTCTAGATTCTGTTGGCCTAGAAGTTTTGTTGCCAGAGCGGAGAGTGGTAGCATACACCTTTAATCTGAGCCACACCTTCTGCTGGAGACCTACAAAAGGTCATTGGAAGAATGAAGATTCTCTCTTCTACCATTGAACTGGAATCTCAGGCTTCCCCCTGATCATTTTAGGTTTTTAATGCCCTTAACACACCAGGTTAAAAAAGTAATAACAGTGTTAGGAGGGGTGATAGATCCAGATTTCCTTGGGAAAATTGAACTTCCTCTCCACAATGGAAGTAAGAAGTATGAAGTGAAGGAGACCTCTTAAGGTGCCTCTTAGTACTACCATGTCCTATAATTAAAGTCAATGGGAAACTACAACAGCCTAATCCATGTAGGATGACAAAGGACATAGACTCATGAGGAATGATATGTGTCATTCCTCCAGGAAAAGAACCAAGACCTGCTGAGGTGCTGACATAAGGTAAAGGAAATAGAGAATGGGTAGTAGAAGAAAGTAATTATAAATACCAGTTAAGGCTATGTAACCAGTTGCAGAAATGAGGATTATAAAGTAATATGAATGTTTCTGTTTTATATTGTTAAGAGCACATTTGTCTTTCTTCCAATTTCATTAACATCAATTGGAATTTAACTCGAGATACTAAAAGTATGTTCCCAAAGGACATTGAACCATATTAAATTACAAATGTGTTTGAGATTGTACAAGGAATAGTTATATCATGTTAGGCATATTCATGATCTTGTTATTGTTTCATATGGACATGAGTTATTATTTGTGTCAAGTTTACAAGGGGTGGATTGTAGTGGCTATTCCTGGTTGTCAATTTGACTATATCTGGGATGAACTGTAATCCAGAATTGGAAGGCTCACCTGTGATCCTGACCTTGAAGCTTGAAGATACAAATTTCTGACCTGGATCTTACCATGAAGATCCTGGGGCATATTAGCTATGAATTCCAGGAGACTAAGGCAAAGAGATCTTTGAGTTCAAAGACAAAATAAGCCCCAGATCCAGGCATGGTGGCATACACCTTTAATCTCTGCCATACCTTCTGCTGGAGACTTACATAAGGACATTGGAAGAAGGAAGATTCTCTCTTCTTGGCCTGCTTGCCTTGTGGGATTAAGCAACTGCTAGATCCTTTGACTTCCATACACAGCTGCTGCTGACCATTGTTAGGGAGTTAAACTAAAGAGTGTAAATAATCAACAAATTTCCTTCCTATATAGACATTACACATAAGTTCTGTGACTCTAGAGAAACCTTACCAATAAGAATAGATATGGTTCTATTTGTATTTTTCTATATCCAGAAATTTAGTTACACCAATGTCTTTCCTTGAATATTGTGTCTTTCTTGTCATTGTTTATTTTTTTCTTCCAAGACAGGGTTTCTCTGTGTAGTCCTGGCTGTCCTGAAACTCACTCTTTAGACCAGGGTGACTTCAAACTCAGAAATCTGCCACCTCTGCCACCCAGATGCTGGGATTAAAGGCATGCACCACCAATTCCCAGGTTATTTTGGGTTCTTTATCAAATATTACATTTCATAGGTGGGTGGATTTATGTCTGAATCTTCTATTTTATTCCATTGATCAACTTGTCTGGGATCCCCATCAAGATGACAACATGAAAACAACTCATTAAACATGGAGAACTGGTTCCCACCAAGAGCCTTTACATCTGTGGGCAAATGTTTATAATATTGGAAGGCACTTAACATGTTATTAATAGAGTGATATAAACAAGAAACCAACTTAAAAAAAAACATTTGATATAAAGTGTTCTGCCACTTGCCTGCAAGTTACACTTTTACAAAAATAGCACAAATTTTATGGGAGTAGTCAACCAAGGTCTGATTTGTTCAGGGCCCTTCCACAAAATCAAACTCATATGTAAAATGGTTGTTTGGCCAAGAATCTCTGAATAGATAGGCCAGGGACATAGGAGGAAACAAATATTATTCTGCTAAAAGATTATAGGAGAAAAATGACTCCTATATAAAAAATAAGTTCACCCAGAAGAAATTACTCTATGTCCTTAAAGATTAGTAATAGAAAATTCATTATCGAAAATACAGACATACACACACAAATACACATACACATTCAAACATACATATACGCATGCACACACACATAAGCCAGCTAAAACCCAAATACTTAATTACTTATTTCTCCATACACTGGCATTATGAATTTTATATATGCCTCGTTCTTAAATCCTTTAAGTCCTGGCCTCTGAAAATGCTTTAAACAATTTAATCAGAGACAGGAGTCTTACAGTATGGGCACCTGCACATATGTAATATTTACACAACAAAGAGGATACCAGAATTATCCATTTATTATTTTACTTAGAGTTTTTTCTATTTTTATTATAAATAAATATTTTATGCAATATATTTTGATTACAGATTTAACACTTTCAACTCTTTCCTGATCATCAGCTACCTCGACTTCCTTTCTTCATCTAATTAGAAAAACTAATAGAACCTAAAAGTAATAAAAAAGAAAAAGAAAAAGCAAACAATTTGGAATAGGACAAAATAAACAAACAATTAGAAGAAAAAGCACCAAAAAGAAGCACTTGCAGATGCATTGATAAACACATTCACAAATATTATATAGGACAAAGATGTGCACCAGGTATAAAATAAACTGTGAAATTGATGTTCTTCCAGAATAGGCTAATGATTGTAGGACAGTTTATTGAGACTATGACCACTTTTATGAGAACAGATATTAACATATAACCTCAGAATCTATCTCAATTATCATGGACATACATTGAGGTGATAAATGAGTTCTGTAAAAAAATATTGTGATTTAATATTACTTTTTTCCATTGTATAGGGATTACACGTATGGGGCTTTGTGTCAGGAGCCCTGCTTCTGTGAAAGCCTGTCTGTCAGTTATAGTCAAGGCAGAAGGGCTGAATGATGTGTTAATCTTGGAGGAAGGAACTGGGAGGCTTCTGAGTGGGAATACATATCCAATGTATGTCAGCCATTCTCTCTGCTAGCTTGTAAATTTTTACCACCGTACTGTAAAGTATATAAAAACTAGGAGAACTAAATTCAAGGTTGCTATAGTATTCACCGGACCATCCTGTGATTTCTCATCTTTCTCTGAGAATCTCCTTTTCCATCTTTCCTATAATCACCCTCACTTCTCCCTCAGAAGACTGTTCAATTTTGCCTGGCAGGAATGGTGCAGTTATGTATTCTGATATAAATACCTCTTACACTCTAAGAGCCTGGAGCTCTGCTGGACCACACAAGCAGAGTTAACAAAACACCTAGAAGTCACTTAAGATTTAAGACTGAAAGGACTTTGTGTTTGCCAAGAAGTTATTGGGATTTTAGAGGTCAAATTCATATTATCCTTTATTTGCAGCTTTTCCAGTGAAAGTTCTAGTGTTTCTCAGGATCCTGAGATACTTTTATCACTCATAATCAAGGTTTCCCTTTTTGTTGATTTATTAAAAAGAAATATTATACGTGGAGGTGGTCACTGGTGAAGAGATTGACAAGGTATGGGGTAATCTAGGAGGATCCTAAATCAGCATCACATGATTCATAGATGTCCTCTTGCAAAGTTGACAAAGGCATCAAAGTGGACTATCCAAATGACAGCATCTGAGCAAATCTTCAAGTGAATATTCTCTGAGTCATCTCTGTCCCAGGGCTGCTTGCTGCTTCTCCAGGGTTTCTGACACACTCAGGATGTGGTAGCAATACTGTGTCTTGTGCAGTAATAGACCGCAGAATCCTCAGATGTCAGGCTGCTGAGCTGCATGTAGGCTGTGCTGGCAGATTTGTCTACAGTCAGTGTGACCTTGCCCTTGAACTTTTCATTGTAGTCAGTACTATCATATTTAGTATTAATCCTTCCAATCCACTCTAGGCTTGTTTCATGACTCTGCTTCACCCAGTGCATATAATAGTCAGTGAATGTATAGCCAGAAGCCTTGCAGGACATCTTCACTGAGGTCCCAGGCTTCACCAGCTCAGCCCCAGACTGTTGCAGCTGGACCTGGGAGTAGACACCTGTGGAGTCAAAGACAGAGTGGATGTCATTGTCACTTGAGTTTATGGCCAGAACTCAAGAATGCTACTGTCTGAGTCCCTCACCTGTAGTTGTTGCTACTAGGAAAAGGATGATACAGCTCCATTCCATGGTGAGGTCCTGTGTACTCACTGTAGAGAGGACAGTGATCTTGTGTTTTTGTGTTTTGTAGACATCCCTATATTTACCACCATAGACTCACATGATTTGCATATTCATGATCAGGGTACATCTTAGATAGGACCTACCACTGTTGGAGAAGAAGGGACACCTGGGTCAGGAATCAGAATACTGTCTGAGGAAATTCATAACATTCCCTATCCCTGAGCCTTGTGCAGAGGCTGTGGATGTAACATCAGGGCCTATGCTCTAAAAAGATTTGTAGCATGAGACAGTGGCACCACTTGTGGCATGGTTAGCAGATGGATTTAAGTTGATTACAAGGATGACAATAGTGAGGGCAAATTTCAAAAATGGTTAAGTTATTAGAATTTGTAGCCACCGATCTATACAGTTAACATTTGTCTTTCCAACATGTTATATACTTTTAAAAAACCACCAAAAGTAATCTTAACTAAATATACTCCAGAAACGTTTGTACATGAATGATTATTGCAGCACCATTACAACAAATAAATTATAGAAATAAACATGTATCTGTCAACAGAAGATTGCAGCAAGAAGAATACACACACACACACACACACATTCTTGAAAATATAAATCTTTGAAGTGTTTAACAAAGTATCTTCACAGTGTTTGAGCATGGAAACGTTACATGTCAACGCAATAGGTACATGTAAGTTAAGAAAGGAAACCACAGAGGATACAGAGTCCCCTGCACACCCACCACAGCTCTCTGCTAGGGATTCTTGGACCCATTCTGCCACCTGCTGGTCATGACCTCAACTGCAGTTAGATTTCGATTTAACTGCAGAGAGAAATGGCTCCTGTTTATCTGGAGAAGATTTTGGAAGTACACAGTGTCTGAATTTAAGTTGTTTCAACATTATTATCATTGATGCTCCTAAAGTAATCCTCTTTCCTATGACAACTGGATCAAGTTCTAGCAGATCCTGCTAGTAATAAGGGGTAAAGAAGAAAGATCAGGGGCTGGAGAGATGGCTCAGCAGGTAAAGAGCACTGGCTGCTCTTCCAGAGGTCGTGAGTTCAATTCCCAGCAACCACATGGTGGCTCACAACCATCTGTAATGGGACCTGATGCCCTCTTCGGGTGTGTCTGAAGACACTGACAGTGTACTCATATACATAAAATAAATAAATCTTAAAAAAAGAAGAAAGATCAGAGCCTTTGTTGCTGACATCAGATGCATCGACCAAAGTATCCATGCAAAAAAAGAAGGAGGAACATAGCACTGTGGTATTTACAGAGAATTTGAAAACACAAAAGAAATTCATATAGATAAGGAAGTATAAATAAAAGTAATGTATTCTACAACTCAATGTGTTCCCCAACCTGCATGTGCAGCCATTTAATAGGATGGAGAGAGAGAGAGAGAGAGAAAGAGAGAGAGAGAGAGAGAGAGAGAGAGAGAGAGAGAGAGAGAGAGAGAGAGAGAGAGAGAGAGAGAGAGATCAAGAATTTGTATGCTTTGAAAGCTTTATCTCTACATGAGCAACTTTCTAATCTAAGCTCCTCTTATTCCAGGGCAGAGCATGTGTTAGTAAAGCTTTTCAGGAGCTGATGTCTCACTGAAGAAGAATAGATTTGGAATATTGTCCCAGGAATGGCAGAAAGAAGCACTGTGTAGGAATATGTATACATATGTAGTTAATTTTCTGAAGTATAGCTACTCATATTAAAACAAAAATACATACTACATAAATTCAGAATATTCATATACATTGTGCTCTAACTTCAGGTTCATGAGTTGGATGCACCTAATATTTCAGGATAGAAAGAGGAGGATCAGGTGAATGCATGTTCTACATTTCATGGTCAGAAACCATGTGATGTCCAGTGAATTGCCCATTCACATGAGATTAACTTAAAGGAATCAATGACTATAGAGTAACAGGTTTTCCTACAATTAAGGGTGCTAGATGGTTGTATCTTGGCATTTCAGAACCCCTGATGTGCTGGATAACGCCTATAATGCTGTCCTTCATACTGCAGTGTGTGAGATGCTGATGGATCACATAGGTTGCCATGCACAGGAGTGTGTGCCTCCCTACTTAAGTAGTATGGATGTACATAGACATCCTCCTCTTATAATGAAATCTATTCACAAATGTCTGGGCTCCATAAAACTGTAAATAAATAAAATGAGCTTATTCTTACTTATATGTTAAACTAATATGAGGCTCATAATAGTTGCTGATCTGGTGCAATGTCTGTTCTGGAGCTTTCCTTGAATATATGGACACATTGATTTATAGCATTTTTCTATTTTCTCTTTACAGTGTGAATGATTTTTTTCCTTCTCACCTGCTTTGGCCCTATTTTCATTGATCACAAACCCCTAACAGTTCCTTTTTACCTGTTTATATTCGAGGCTTTTTAACATCATTTAAAAAACTGGGCATGATTTTTCACCATTCCAGGTTCCTTTGCAGAGAGGATTGTGTCCAGAAACTGACTAAACATCTTCCCACTCTGATTCCTTCACAGATTGATACAAAATGATGTCCTCAATAGTTAGATATATAAGATGCAGGAATATTCATTTTAGAGATGTTTTAGGAAATATGTGGAATGTTCACTCTGCAAATTACCTCTGAAGTCACTTACTGACAAATTCAGTGGCTCATTTATCTGGAACAATGTCCTGAATCACCCTCTGGAATTACTAAACAGTCCTCAACAAAGAACTGTGGATCACTGTCCACACATTGTCCTAAAGACTACAATAGATGGCCTTGTATCATTGTAGTTAGTGTTCTATAACAGTCATGTGATTACAAGGCAAGATACTGGGAATGGGGAAAATTATGAATTTGGAATCAGTGATCAATGTATATTGCTGCATCTCCCCCTCAAATCTCATGAAAGGAACTAGGATAATTAAAAGTATTTTAAGAGTATTTTAACATACCAAGATGGTGGTTGAAAATACCTTTATTCCCAGCATTCAAGAGGTAGAGACAGATGAATTTTTAAGTTTGAGGCTAACTTTGTCTAGAGAGAAAGTTCTAGGACAACCAGGGCTATACAGAGAAACCCTGCCTTGAAAATCAAAGCAAAACAAAAGAGCACTTTAAAAGCAATGTTGACCATATTCTGGGAATTAGATATTGATTGACTGTGCAATCAAATATAACTGCTTCAAACTTATTGACATAATTTTGTTAGGTACATGTGCTCAGATTACATCAACATAGGTAAATGAA
Source organism: Montemys delectorum (assembly GCA_019843815.1). NCBI lineage: Eukaryota > Metazoa > Chordata > Mammalia > Rodentia > Muridae > Montemys > Montemys delectorum. The sequence continues at coordinate 52,789 of JADRCD010120323.1, forward strand.
TATAGTTTTACTGTGTAGTTCCGCTTTCACTGAAGGTTTACCGTCCCTTGTGAACAAATTCACTCTGCTTAATGGGTTTCCAGGATTCTGAGGTGGTGGTTTTACTGGACTCAGGCAGTTAGAACAGCCCACTGTCCCACATTACCATACATACCCTAACTTTGAATAAAAACATCAAGGTATGTGTTTATTGATTATAGATTTAAGCCTTATCTTACTTTGTTCCCATTTAGCTCTTATACCTTAAATTAATCTATGTATATTAGTCAATGTTCTGGCAAATAGCTTGTTGATTAACTCTCCTTCAGCTCTGGCTTGCTACTTTCTCTGCATTTGGCTATCAAAATATGCCCCTGACTCTTTCTTTCCCAGAATTCCTATCTCTCCCCAGAAAACCTGCCTATTCTCTCCTCCTTTACAAGAGGCCATCAGCTTTTTATTAAACCAGCCTAGAGCTGAGAAAGGGGGTGTTAACAAAATATGATTAAATACATGAACAACAATACCAAAGAATTGTATGCATTCAAATTTCTGCTGCCCAAAAATCAGTATATAAATACTACCAAGATAATCTTTACACAATGCACAAAATAATCAACCTAACACATAACTATATGAAACATGTTCAGGAATTTAATACTCCTTATCCCTGAATCTTACATGCAAGATCACTACAAAATTTCCATATGAAATGAAAATTGAATTTTATATCTGTGTTCCCTTCTTTAATACTTAACCACAACTTTGAGCAAATCTACAGGCTACTCTTCTCTGTTTTCTCAGCTCCATGACAGTTTGAGTTTGTTTTTCCTTCAAATATTCTTACATACCTTAGGCAGTGAAACTGTGCTTGACACCATAATAGTTACAGGAACCCTTGCATGTAAGGCTGTTGAGCTCCAATATTCTGCCTTGACCATGGTGGCTGCATCCAGTATGGTTCTGTCCTCAAACTTATGATCTTTGTGAAAACTCTCCTTCCCCCTCTCTCTCTAGCTCTCACTTTCACTCTTGCTTTCTCTCTCTCCTGTATGTCCCATCTCCTATTTCCTGCTTCAGGAGCAGATTTTTGCCAGCCAAATGAAGAGGAAGAAGCTCTCCATGGCTGCAGGATAGGAAATTAACAAGTTATTTGGCATAACATGATGAGCCAGGTAACTTCTGATCATAGTCAATTACTCATGCTCCACTGTTTTATAGACACATCAAAAGAACAGAGGAAATTATTGTGAAGAGCAGAGAGATTGTTGATGCAAATGACTAAAACATTGAAGAAGCTCAGAATCTGCATGACCCTTAGAAGCTGAAACAATCTTGAACTCAGTGCTGAAGCAAGCCTGCATTTCCAACAATGACTAATTAGTGACAACTCTACTTGGAAGAATGAACATGGACTAACTATAGAAAGAGTCTAAATCTTAGAGTTCTGCCATGAGAACAATACCAGAATTACAGTATAAAATTGGTATTTAAAGATTGTCTTGATGATGTCATGAAGTACAAGGAGCAAGAAGCTGATGGAAACTGAAATATCTTCATTTCTAGATTTGAAATACAAATCTTTGTAATGAAGATTTGCCTGACTGTGTCCATACTTAATTATAAGTGGAGGGGAGCATTTCCCTAAGATGACTCTGTTAATGTTCTGAGAAAATGTCTTATCACTGAAACAATTAATGCTCTCCATAGATTCTTACCTTATGATTGTCAGGGTAAGAGGACAATAAAAAATGGATCGATAGAGCAATAGATAACTTACCAGAAATTACTGGAAACTCTACAAATAGGTTGTGAATAAATATGCCAGAAATAAAGAAATATATTTTGTCTTTCCAAGATATTCAATTTATTGAATAGTAATAAATACATAAGACTTAGGGCCCCTTTTCCCTGTTTGTTTATTTTAAATTTCCCTTAGTAGTGTCTGGATATAAAATTTACTCAGTCAAATCAGTAGCCTTCCTATACTCAATGGATAAACAGGCTGAGAAAGTAATTAGAGAAATGGCACCCTTCACAATGGTCACAAATACTATAAAATACATTGGTGAGACTCTAAGCAAGTTAAAGATCTTTATGACAAGAACTTCAAGTGCCTGAAGAAAGAATTCCAAGATCTCAGAAGATGGAAAAATCTGCCATGCTCATAGATTGGGCAGAATTAATATAGTAAAAATTGGCCATCTAGCCAAAAGCAATCTACAGATTCAATGCAGTCCCCATTAAAATTCCCACTCTATTCTTCATAGTGTTAGAAGGAGCAATTCTCAAATTCATTTGGAATAACAAAAACTCAGGATAGCAAAAACTATTCTCACCAATAAAAGAAATTCTGGGGGAAATCACCATCCCTAACCTCAAGCTGTAGTATAGAGCAACAATGATAAAAGCTGTATGGTATTGGTACAGTGACAGGCAGGTAGATCAAAGGAATAGAATTTAGGACCAAAAAACGAACCCACACATCTCTGGTCACTTGATCATTGACAAAGGAACTAAAAAATGTCCCGTGGAAAAAAGACAGCATTTTAAACAAAAGGTATGGGTTCAACTGGTAGTCTGCATGCAGAAGAGTACAAATCTATCCATCCTTATCTCCTTGTACAAAATTCAAGTCCAAGTTGATCAAGGACCTCGACATAAAACCAGATACACTGAAACTAATAGAAGAGAAAGTGGGGAAGAGCCTCAAACACGTGGGCATAGAGGAAAATTTCCTTAACAGAACACCAATGGTTTATGCTCTAGGATCTACAATTGACAAATGGGACCTAATAAAATTGCAAAGCTTCTGTAAGGCAAAGGACACTGTCAATAAGACAAAACAGCAACCAACAGATTGAGAAAAGATCGTTACAAATTTGATATCTGACCAGGGGATCATATCCAATATATACAAAGAATTAAGAAAGTTAGACTTCAGAGAATCAAATAACACTGTTTTTCTTTGCAGTAAAGGAAGGCTACTTATTTGTGGGAGTTAATTTTATATCCAGACACTTATAAAGGAAATTTAAATAAACAAACTTGGAAAAGGGGCCCTAATTCATGTGTATTTATTACTATTCAATAAATTGAATATCCTGGAAAGACAAAATATATTTCTTTATTTCTGGCATGTATATTAAGAAATGTGGTACCAAGCTAAACAAAGAAATTTCTACTGAGGAATATCAAATAGCCAAGAAAAACCTAAAGAAATAAATGTTCAACATCCTTGGTCATCAGGGAAATGTAAATAAAAACAACCCTGAGATTCCACCTCACATTAGAATGGCTAAGATCAAAAACTCAGGTAATAGCAGATGCCTACAAGGATGTGGAGAAAGAGGAACACTTCACCATTGTTGGTGGGATGGCAAGATGGTACAACCTCTTTGAAAATCAGTCTGACAGTTCTGTAGGAAATTGGACATAGTACTACCTGAGGATCTGGCTATACTACTCTTGGGTATATACCCAAAAGATGCTCCAACATATAATAAGGACACATGCTACACTATGTTTATAGCAGTCTTACTTATAAGCTGAAAACAACAACCCAGATGTCCCTCAACAGAGGAATAGATACAGAAAATGTGGTACATTTACACAATGGAGCCAAATTGATGGAACTACAAAATATCATCCTGAATGAAGTACCCTAGTCACAAAAGAACATATATGCTATGTACTAACTGATACTTGGATATTAACCCAAAAACTCAGAATATCCAAGATCCAATTCACAGACCATATGAAGCTAAAGAAGAGAAAAGAGCAAAATATGGATGCTTTAGTCCTTCTTAGAAGGGGAAATAAAATGCTCAATGGAGGTAGAAGGTGGTAGGGACTTGGAGGAAAAGAGAAGAAGGAGCAGGAAAAAAAGCAGGCTAGCTCAGGTAAGGGAGGAGACACAGATGATATACAGAAGGTCAGGTATTTAAACAGAGGTGTGTAACAATGGTGGATGGGGAACTGGAGCTAGCCACCAGCAAGTTCCAGATGCCAGGAAAGCAAGAAGCTCCCAGAACCCAAGGGGGATGAGATTAGCTGAAATGCCCAACAAAGGGGAGGGAGAACCTATAGAGACCATATTCAGAGGTTAGACAAGGCCCCCTGTTAGGGAAGGGGGCCACTCATTCATCTCTAAATTTTTGAGCCAGAATGGCTCCTGTCTATAGGAAATACAAGGACAAAATGTGGATCAGAGACTGAAGGAAAGGCCATCCAGAGACTGCCCCACCCGAGGATCCATCCCATATACAGACACCAAACCCATACTCTATTGCAGATGCTAAGAAGTGCTTGCTTAGTAGCTGCACTAAGAAGTAGCCTGATATAGCTGTCTCCTTTGAGGTTCTACCAGAGCCTGACAAATACAGAGGTGGATGCTCACAGCCAACCATTAGACTGAGTACATGGACCCCAATGGAAGGGTTAGAGAGAAGACTGAAGGAGCTGAAGAGGTTTTCAACTCCATAGGAAGAACAACAATATCAAACAACCAGACCCACAGATCTCCCAGGGACGAAATCACCAATCAAAGAGTACACATGGAGGAACTCATGGCTCCAGCCACATACATAGCAGAGAATGCCATTGTCTGACATCAATGGAAGAAGAAGGCTCAATTCCACAGTGTAGGAGAATGGCAGAGCAGTGAGATGTGAGTAGGTAGGTGAGTGAGTGAGCACCCTCATAATTGCAGGGGGAGAAGGGATAAAGATAGGGGTTTCCAGAGAGGAAACCAGGAAAGGGGATAACATTTGAAATATAAATACATAAAATATCCAACAAAAAAGAAAAATTTGTTTTAAACAATATTTTCAGATCAAACTTTTCTTTTCTCTCAACTCCTCCCTAGTTCTTCATTCTGTTACTACCAACCCAATATCACAGCCTTTCTTTCTCTCATTATTAAGCAGAACACAAACGAAATCATAAAGCAAGAATCATTGTCTGTTCTCTCTCCCTCTATTCCTCCCTCTCTCAAACACGCACACACACAAACACACACACACACGTGCTCACAAACATGCACACACTTTCTCTGTTTCTCTCTGTCTCTAAAGAACAACCAATCTGAAACCAAATATTAAAGAGAAAATGCGCCTAAACAAAGTCATATAAGACAAGCTTTCTAAAAATATGCCATTGTGTTGGTTTTGCCTATACAACTCCTGGACATTAAGCCTACATTCAAGTGTAGTTAATAAAGCCAGTCAGCCTCCAATGAAGAAGGTTAAAAGTTTTTACAAGTGAATAAGAGTTGCAGATAGATTCTTGGATAATGGTCGGAGCACATATCCACTTTCCCTTTTCTATAGAGTCCCAGTGGCTTGAATTCGTATAAGCCCAGTGCTTATTCCCACAGTCTATTAAAGTTCGTATGTATATCAGTCTTACTGTTTCTGAATAAGTATGATTTTGGAGTTTCCAATTGTCTCTGACTATTACGTTATTTCCATTTCCTTCTTTGCAATCATACCTCAGTTCAGAGGGGAAGGTTTGATGAGGACAAATTGAATACACAAATGTATCACACTCTCTACAAATTGTTGATTTTGGGTTCTCTCTTGTTTCCCATCTGTTACAAGAAATATCTCTGATGATGGTGGATTAACATACAGATTTGAGTGTATATAAAGCCAAGTGATTTTAAATCATCTCATTGGGATAATGCTTTATTAGAGCAATAGCCTTTAATTTTCCATTACGACTATAGTCTATTCGATTTCAGGTTCTTGGTGACTTTACAGTGTGAGCTATGACTTCCCTCTCACAGGTCTTAAATTCCATCTAAGAATCAACCGCTAACACCATAATATTTTTGACCTATTACACCAACACAACCCATAGGGAGGTAATTATTGTACATAACCAGGTTTATGGCTGGGTGATTATTACTTTCCCACTCAGATACCATACAAAAAAACATAGAGCTCCATAAACATCAGTTAGGAATGCTTAAGCTTGTGCTTGGACAAATGCTCAAATTCTCTATGTCAACCAAAATATAAAAGTATTTTCTTTAACAATATGATATTACATTCAATTTGTTGAGAGGATTGAATAGCATTTAGAATAGCCTGAAATACTTGGGAGTATCCATGAGACCATTTGTCAATGACTCAATTTGAGAGTGTTTATTCATTAATTCCCAACTTCCACATATACAGCTGCATATTGAAGGTGAACATTGCAGTTATTTTGAATTTTTTGCTGTGGGATTATTAGCCTAAGCCTGAGTGGAATCATAACTCTGAGCCACCTGGTATAGGTATCAACCATCTTTCATCTTTTTAAAACCAAGCTCATATTTGAATATCTTAAAAGGGGCCTAGGTTGGATATCAAGAATAGAAAACTCTTCACCTAAGAGCAAATAGGAAACCACAGAGGCCAGCAGGAAAGCTGTGGCCATACTCTCTTATGATTTAATGTCAAGGAACAGAACAGAGAACCATTTTGAAGTATTGTACAGCTGGAAACTGAGACTGAGTCAATGTGTTATCTGAGCACAGTAGTATATGGTACTATTTGTATTGTCCATACTGGTGATCTTGAGGAATACGAAGTTGTTAGAGGTGTCCTTAGAGATTGTGAACTGGCTCTTCAGGGATGGGTTTTAGTACTTATTGTAATTCAATCAACTGTTTGTCAACCACTCTAGACTCGTCCCTGAGGGTTGACTGATATAGCCCACCCCACTCCCCCATACCAGAAGTGTTCAGTGAAAACACAAAGAAAGTTCAAGTGAGACTGAGAGTCTGGGAGGGCTGCAATATCCCAGGGTCAGACTCTTTCAGAGTAACCAGGGACAGGACATCTGTGAAGAAAATAGAGCAGATGGGCATGAGGACAGAATAGTTCATCCAGTAGGGAGCCTTGGCACTCACAATCAGCAGCAGCAATGAGGAAGCAAGCCTGTCAATGACTACATACTAGTGAGCACCCGGGCTCACTTTTGGATTTTAAACCTAAGGTTGGATGGAGCAAGGTTAGATTTGCATTTCTTTATCAGGTGCTCACTCTGATGGTGTACTTAAGTTTTAGGAACCAAGAGGAACCAATTTGTGATAAGAAGCACAGGAGCCCTCAAGGGAGATCACCTCTGATCCCCATAAAGAGTAGCTAGTTGAAGACCAGAGTCCTCAGAATAAAATACTTCCGATGAATGTTATATAGAAAGATCAAGACTGAGGGAGACACCCTTAGTCTAACATAAAGGGTCATGACTCAGTTCACTCATTCAGAGATAATTACCTTGTGTTTTTGCAGGCATGACACATGAAGAACTCAAAGCATTGATGTTTCTCCTGCCTTTCACTTGCTCTGTGCCTGAGGACAGAGATTGCCTCCTATGTGAGTCTTGTCAGAATCTATTTTCTTACACACACACACACACACACACACACACACACACTCACACACATGTAGAGAGCTGTCTGAACCACGCCCTAAGATGGCACTGGCTTCTGCTCCTTGCTGAGGCACTAGAGTGATAAACAACTCCTTATTTGGCTGTGCTTGTTTGCCTGGCTTGCTTCCGCATATGGCAACCTATCCACACACACCACATGGCCTACGGAGATAGGCTCAGGATGGGCCTTTAAGGGCCTGGGGTCTTTCCCTCAGGGTCAGAAGATTAGTCAGAAGTCAGAAGTCAGAAGTCAGAAGTCAGAAGTCAGAAGAATGTTCAAGGTTCCTGAATAAACTGCTTTAAGAAGAGCCCTCGGGTCTGACCGAGGTGGTCATGACAAAATGGTGGCCCGTACAAGGAAACCAAGCAGGGCTCAGAACTTTCTGCAGTCAGGGCAGCTGGCTGGTAAGTTCCCAGGTAAGAAGGGACAATAAGATCCTCGGAAGTAGAGACTATAAAGACTCTGGTTTGGAGCAATAAAGTTTCGCAGTGAGGTGAACTAAGGAAAGTCCTCGGAAGTAGAGGCTATAAAGACTCCAGAGAGGAGCAATAAAGTTTCATGGTAAAGTGAACTAAGTAGAAGTGAAAGTAACTATAGGCACTTCTTCGTCGCACCCAATTTTTTTGGCTCTTCAGGAGCTACTATCTTCAAAAAATCTGAAACTTAAGAAAAATACTTTAGAGAAGTTTCTCAGTGAGTGTGATAATGCAGCTCCCTGGTTTGCAGTGTCCGGCACAGTGGCTTGCTGGGATAAGCTCAGAAAAGATTTAGATTTTGCATGGGAGCAGGGGATGCTTAAGAGTGGTGTTAGACCAGTATGGAAGCTAATCAGGGGGTGTCTAGAAGATCAAAGGTGCTGTAAAGCAGTAGAGGAAGGACAGGCAGCATTAGAGAACATAAAAGAGGAGCGTTCGGTAAAGTCAGAAAAGGAAAGTACAGACACGGAGTGGTCAGATATAGATGAAGAGTTGGAAACCCTAATTAAGGAATTAGAAGAGTACTGTGAAAGAAAAACGGAAAAGGAAAAGAGTTCCGCTAGATATGGGACCCACTATCAACCCTCCATCTGCTCCTCCTCCTTATAACCCTGTAGAGGGCGGCGCTTCTGGTAGGTCCTTTTGCCCTGAAGTGTGGCGGATAGTTAGAACTGAATTGTCACTTGCTTTTCCAGTTTTTCAAGATGCACAGGGTCAGTGTTATCATGAGCCCTTGGATTTTAAGGTTATAAAGTCCTTGGCTGAGTCCGTCTGTACTTACGGGATCACAGCCTCTTTCACTTTAATTTGCTAATGAACAGGCAGACGCTAATCTCGTAGCTGGGAATCAAGCCTGGGATAGGGATACACTTTTGGAGCAAGGTTGCTTTGCTAATCAACAGACTGGTTACCCATTACAAGTCTTTGAGCAGGTGAATCAGATTGCTATCAAGGCATAGAAGTCCTTGGCTAATAAAGGGGAGGTAATCGGGAACTTTACAAAAATTTTACAGGGCCCCATGGAGCCGTTTTCTGACTTTGTGGCTAAACTAGTAGAAGCTTCAGGGAGAATATTTGGTGATCGAGATGCAGCGATGCCTCTTATCAAACAACTAGTGTATGAGCAGTGCACAAAGGAGTGCCATGCTGCTATCATGCCTTATAAGAGTAAAGGATCGGAAGCATGGATGAAAGTGTGTAGAGAGCCAGGAGGGCCTTTAACCAATGTAGGACTAGCAACTGCCATGATGCAGCTGAGTAAGAACAAATAGATACCCTTTGGCAGCTAGCACAAGTAGGCTATGAGTGGAAATATCCTGAATTGTGTATGACTTTCATTCAATATCAAAATATTACTCAGGCTGCTAATCTCTCGCGACAGTTGTCTCAATATCTTACAGGAATTGGTCTACAGGTTTAGAGGATCTCATGAATCGGCTGAGATTGGCTATCATCAGTGTTAACTCTACGAGGGTGGATGCAGGGTTGGCTGATGGATTATCATCTTGGATCGCCTCTGCCGTGAATCATCTGAAAGAGTAGGTGGGCATTGGTGCTCTTTTAGCCTTATTGCTGATTGTCTGTTTCACTGGTCTCTGGTGTTTGTGTAAGATGAGGATTGTTCAAAAGTGGAATGCAGCCATGGTGGTTCAGGCATTTACAGCCAATTGAGGCAGGGCAGTCCCCTCAGACATGGCTTGCTGTCATGCAGAAATAACTGTCCATTGACCTCTGGGTTATGGGCTCGTTGCATTTGGGATTTGAGGCTTAGCACTGCACTTGAGGTGTGCTACCTGCAGCTAGCAACCTCAAGAAAAGCATGTCTGATTGCATACAGGTTGATGCCCCAGAACCTGTCTCTGTGGAAAAGGCATCGGACAGGTCTAGCCCTCCCTGGGAGACATGAAGTCTGAGGAGGGGTAGTACAATGTCCCTGTTTCTATCCTCAGAGATAAGACCTCTACTCTTGCCTGTTTCGCTGCAAAACAAAAAAAGGGGGAACTGTAGAGAGCTGTCTGAACAGCGCCCTAAGATGGTGCCGGCTTCCGCTCCTTGCTGGGGTGCAACTCTTTATTTGGCTGTGCTCATTTGCTTGCCTGGCTTCCACCTTTGGCAACCTATCTGCATGCACCACGTGGCCTACTGAGATAGGCTCAGGATGGGCTTTTAAGGGCCTGGGGTGTTGCCCTCGGGGTCAGAAGATTAGTCAGAAGTCAAGTCAGAAGAATGTTCAAGGTTCCTGAATAAACTTCTTTAAGAAGAGCCCTCAGGTCACGTCGTTCTTGTTGGCTGAGGTGGTTGCTACACACACACACACACACACACACACACACACACACACACACACACACGTACAGATACTGCAGACTTCTTGCAGAATGTAAAAGTATATGTCCTCCTCAGACTGGCAGCTATGAACACTATAATTATACAGAAGAGAGTGATAGTACATTGATTTTCCTTATCTGTCCAATTTCCTGCATCTGATAAAACTGAACAAACCAGCAATATTTGTCTACATTTAAAACTGTCACAAATAAGGGACAGTAAAAAAATGAAGACACTGTCTATTTTTATGATTTCTGTTTATTCAATGGACAGTGCCTTCATTTTTCTATTGTCACTATTTGTGACAGTTTTAAATGCAGACAAATATTGCTAGTTTGTTCAGTTCTTTCAGATGCTGTGTATCCTAGAAGATGGCACAGTGGGTAGATGATGCTGGATGTTATATACTGGGACTGGGTAATTCATTTCTTCAGAGATGTTAAAGTACAATGTATTTTCTCTTGTTTCTGTCACTAATCTTTTAGAACATAGACATAATGTGAATTGCCTAAGTTTAAACAACTTTCATAGTGAGTCTTGGTAGGACATGATTGTATATATGAAAAAGCTTGAGTAAACTACTGATTTCATAAAAGAGACCTGCCCCCCAAACACACTCATTTTTATGAATGAAATATGTTTATTTTTAAACTTTTGAAAGAAAAGGATATCAAGATATGTATAATCCATGAAATATGATCTTATTACAAAGTTGTAGCAATATTGTAAAAAGAAACTCAAACCAGAATGCTAAGTACCAGCTGAGGCCCTGAACCCTTAGGGTAGGATGGATAATAAGTCCTGAACTAACACTTGAATTATTTTTCTTGAAGTAACAGTATATTGGAGAATATTTTAAATTCTCTCCATGAAATTCAAATATCTCACAAATGTCCTCATTAAAGACATGCAGTAGGAAGGGTCCACAAGAAGCAAAATGTTATGGAATGATATTGGA
>JADRCD010120324.1:0-11182 GCA_019843815.1 Montemys delectorum
AAAAAAAAAAACAGCCTTTCTAAATTTCAGTATATCTGCAGAACCAAAGGTTGGGGTTTTACTAAGGGAGAACATTCAAACATACAGGATAACTCCCTTCCTACACATATACATATGCACTCCTATGGGCAGAGCCAAGAGAGATGCCAGGGATGGCTACTTTTCAGTAAACAATGCAACTTTGAGCAGTTCTCAAATTTTCTCCTTACAATGCCTCACCATGGTTATGTCTCCTTTAAGGGAACATGGGAAAGAAACAGTAAAATAGAACAGATTAGAAAAATAAGTCTACAATGTAAGTGGCTCTGATTTTCCCAGACCCAAATTTTTACCGAGCGTCCTGGTGTGATTCTTGGACCCGGTGCATTTGGCATGGTTGATCCCCAGAAAAATGCCTGTGCTATTTAAAATGCCTGCAATATTTTGTCCTCATTCTCCTGACTGGTCTTAACTCATCTGGGATATTGATCTGCCACCACACTTTGCTACCTCTTAATAGGGTGACAGTTCAAACTTGGCAGGATTTGGGGAGGAATGGCAGAGTGTGGGAAAGTAGAGTTGAACTGGGGTAATGAATGACCAGGTGTCTTAGTCAGGGCTCTATTGCTGCAAAGAGACACCATGACCATGGCAATTCTTATAAAGGACATTTAACCAGGGCTGGCTTACATTTTTAGAGGTTTAGTTCATATATCATGGATGGATGTATGGTGGTATTCAGGCAGACATGGTGCTGGATAAAGAGCTGGGAGTTCTAAATGACATACCTCCTCCAACAAGACCACACCTCCTAATAATGCCACTCACTATGAGCCTATAGAGGCCATTTTTATTCAAACCACCACACCAGGATCTCCAAGAAGAAGCCTGACATTTGGAGACATGGTAGGGATTGCTCAGAGAGCCACCTAAAAATGCCTGCCTGTCCCATCATCCACCCACCCAACCAACCTAGACTAAGAGGGGCAAATGAACAGTGGGTGCCCATGTAGAATACCACTTGGCAGGCAGAGGTCACTGTGTCTGCCCTGAGGCTGAGCAGATGATACAGTAGGAAGCAGGCTAAGTGGGCTGACAGCATCAGTGTCCCCTGATGAGAGCAGTGGATCCTGGAACAATAGAATCTTCACTTACTCCATAGGAGCAATGGCTGCCCCAACCTTACAGGAGTCCCGTGGTATCTTCTGGAGTTATTCACAGAAAGAGGGGACACTATATTGGGTATACAGCAAAGGCTCAATAGATGTAGCCATGTCTTTTTGTAAAGACAGAGAGTCTGAGTGATGTCTAGCTAGATAAGTAAGGAATGGTTACTGTGGCCCAGTCGAAAAGAGTAACTCTGGGAGCCAGAGGGAGGCACACAAGCATACTTGACCCTGAATCTGGAGTCTGCTTGCCCTCAGAACACAGAGCCGAGGTGCCAGGTCTCCCCACAAAGACACAGACAATAGACTTCAATTACCCTCCACTTTGAAAAGGGCTCTGGAGAGGGGCCAGAGGGAAGACGGACGCTGTCTTTCTTGTTATTTTTTAAAAGGAAAATGAAATGGGGCTCTCCCAGGGCACGTTGTTGAGTTTGATTATTTGTGAAGGAAAACACTCATCTTCATCAACATTCTGTCCCTCTGCAAGGCTGAGCCAGGAAGAGCAAGACCCCGTGTTAAGTCGGAACATTTGACTTCGAGTTCCCTGCTCAGCTACCATTCCAAGGCGTTAATAGGCTTAGTGCTTGTCAGCACAGTCAGAACAATTTCAATAGCAGAATGAATGACTGGTGCCAAGATCCCACGGGGCTCCCCATGCCAACAGTGCAGGGGCTGGCAGTTAGTGAGGCCTTGGACAAATATTGCTGGAAGAAGGTGACTGAGAGGGCTGATGTGCCAGGCGCAAAGTCAACAGGAGAACCTTCCAGAATAATCCACGGCTGAGTTATCCTATTTGCTTTTAATCCTTGATATACAAATTAGCTTTCAAAAAAAAAAAAAAAAAACAGCATGAGCATGATTGGAATCCACCCTGTGTGAATTTCTCTCTCAGAAGACTTAGAATTAGTTTGGTCTATTCTAAATATAAATGAATCCAACAGCAGTGTAAAGGGAGTGTCCACAGTCGCTTTCCTGCCCTGGCTAGGGTGCCTGAGTCCTTACTCTCCTACAAGGCCACATTTGTTATGAAAGCTACCTGGAATTACTGGCAGTGGATGAACTCTGAACTAAAGGAAGCTCTGCATGAAAGTGCATTTGACTAAGTCAGTAAATTGCTTGTCTCCCATGAATGAAGACCTAGGTTCACACACACACACACTCACACACACACACACACACGCACACACATGCACACACACATACACTCATACACGTACACACACATGCACACCACATATATACACATACATAAATATATACACATACATACTCATACACACATGTATACACATATACACACATACACACACATACACATACAATATACAGTGGAGAGCAACTGGGGAAGACACCTGATATCTGTCTCTGACCTCCATAGCTTATCTTTATACATGTGTATATACACATGTGCACATGCACACACGTGTGTGTAAGCAAACACATACACACAGTGTAACCCTGGGTGCTAGCTGCCATGAGAAGTCACATCTATATGGGACCAGGCTTTTGAAAAGCAGCAGCTGAGACAAGCTGCAGGAAGCACAGAGCTGGCTGGTTGTGCATTGTGTGTTCAAATGCCATACTGATTAAGCACCTGAAATTAATGGGCAGAGGCCATTAACAGACAGAGTCCTGATGTTCGGCTAAGGTCATAAAACAGAAATTGCTTCAAGTTGCAGACATTTAGAACCTAATTTTAGAAACCTCCTTCAACTCTCTGTGGGTCCCTGTGCTTTTTGTCATTGAGAGGCCGTAATTGAATTTTCTGGATGTTTTGACCAGTGTGTAACTTTGTGAAGCCGATGATGCAGCAGAAAGCAATTTTGAATGTGAATCACAAAGGGTAGCCTTCTGCTTTGTGATCAGCAAACACAGTGTGTCTCTTCCCTAGTCACTGCACTCAACTTGGGGGGAGAGGAAAGAGAAAAATGCCCACCTTGTGGCTAGGTACAACCGAGAAAGATCCATTTAGAGTCTCAGCAGATGACTTGATAACAGATCTTCTAAAACCTTAACATAAGGAGCCTCCATAAAATGTATTATCTTTTATTACCCATACAGAGAATGACATTTTAGACGGTAATAAATTGAAACCCACGGAAAGCTGTCTGCTCTCACGCCGTGCCTGGCAAATGACAGGAACAGGGGTGTCCTGATTTTACACAGTGGCAAAGGCGTTTTCCCCACCAGGGACCCCCTCAGGCCTGTCTTTGAGCTGGCTTTGCTGAAGCTCTTATGAGCATGGGTCTCTCAACACTGTCTTCTGTTTGGTTCGTGTGTGTGTGTGTGTGTGTGTGTGTGTGTGTGTGTGTGTGTGTGTACACATCTGGGCACATGAGTACCTGGATACCTGGGTACCCTGAGGAGACCAGCAGAAGCCTGGAGCTGGGATTACAAGCAGTTGTGAACCCCCTGACTTGGGTGCTGGCAACCGTCCACTAAAGAGTAGTATGTGCTCTGAGCCACTGAGCTATCTCTCTGACCCCAGAAGCAACTTCTCAGTGCCTTTCCACGACATCTCCCAGACGATACCTGTGACCAGTGACCTCAGTAGCCTGGGACTGCACCCTGAGGTCAGGTTGGCTATGTGGTGGCCACATAAGCATCCCTTCACTGATTCATTTGTTGGACATTCTTCAAAGGGGAGAGTGCCAGATGCTGGGCTTGGCTTGAGACAGGGATTGGCCCCTGTGGATATAGGATCCACTCAACTTATTTCCAAGGGCTGTGATCCATTATCCATGTCAAGACAATGTCCTGAGACATCACTGTCTAGGAACCAGGCACAGGGGATCTGGCTTCAGGGAGGTGGAAGCAGGTTCTTGACGTCTCCGGGGACTAGAACAGGTATAAGGAGGGAAACTGGTACAGGCAGAGAAGATGCTCCTGCAGACAGATTCTAAAGGAAATATCTGGTTGACTACACCTCAAAAGACTGAGAAGAAAACATTTTCCATTGAAAGGAAAGAAGGCAGTGAAGGGGGGCAACTGGGTAAGGCTGGCCCTATGGAGAACTGGATGCTGGTGGGCCCATGGCCCTGCAGGAATCCCTGTGATTTCACCGCTCTCCGGGGAGAGTACAGCAGTTTCCAGTGTCTGCTACTGAAATCTGCTCACCCCAGAGAGAGTTACTTAAGACAACACAGTTTATTACCTCATAGCCCAGAAGTCAAAAGTCTAAGATGAGCCTCCCTGAGCTAAACACAAGGTGCTGCTGCGCTAAACGCCGGGTGTCTAAGAGTGCATCCTTGTAGAATCTCCAGGGGAGATTGTATTACGTTGACTGTTCTGGGGACCTCCTATATCTCATGCTCCATGGCTTCTTCCCTCACCTCTGTCCTCAGATCTGCTGCCCACTGCCCTCCACCTCTTCCTTTCTCTTACCAGGCTCTTGTCACTCAGGAAGATGTGGGCCTTCTCCCTGTGTTGATTGTTTCTCACTAGGGTAGCCAAATATTTGACAACAGAAGCTTGAGAAAGAGAGGGTTGCTTCTGCTCACAGTTTGAAGGGATATAGTCTGCCATGGAGAGGAAAGTGTGGCAGCCTGAGCGTGAGGTAGCCAGCCACACTGTATCCACAGAAAGTGGACAGAAAGTAGGGCTGCACTAAAGTAAAACCTCAAGGCGCACCCCAAGTGACCCACCTCCCCCAGTTAAGCCCCACCCTTTAGGTTTTCACAATTGTCCCAAACAGAGTCACCAGCTGGAGACTGAGTGCTCAAACGCATGAGCCTGTGGGGAACGTTTCACTTTCAAAGAGCGTTTCCCATCTCCTGGCTCTTGATAGGGTCATTTTGCCATGTAAAGAAACCAGTCACCATTTCCAGGGATGAGGTAGGCATACATACCTTCAGGAGGAGGAGACACTTAGAGAGAGACTTGGTAACAGGTGCCAAAATTCAACTAGGTAAAAGAAATTCTGGTATCCCTCTGTGTAGCTGAGTAGCCTTAATATACAGCAATTTATTATATATTTCAAAATAACCCAAAGACATGCATCCGTAGCTCCCAGTTTAAAAAAAAAAAAAAGAAAATGGCAAATGTCTGAGGAGATGGAAAACTACTCGCCTTGATTTGACCGTTACGTGGATTTTCATATGAATCAAATTATCACATTATACCCCGGAAGCATGCCCAACTGTGATGTGATAATTAAAAAATTGAAACTTTTTATTTCAGATTAAAGGAGACGTAGCTGAGAGTCTCGTGCTTTTAGAGCCCGCCCACCTCCCTATTGTGCTTGACATCTGAGCCCACTCTGAGTGCCACACAATGCAGGACAGGGATGTACAGAGGATGTATCAAGAAGTTAGACAAGAGGAAATGTCCCCACCACTCGGTGGCCACTAATAGTGACTCTGGGAAGAGAAGGGGATCCGGCTGATGCAGGTGACATTCAAGCCACGCTTAAGGGGACCTGTAGTGGTTTCCTCAAGCGGTAAGGAGGCTGCACAGGGAGGTCAGAGGACATGTGTCAACAGAGGTCAAGAGAGATAAGAACCTCTGGGACTAGGAGAAGTACAAGTATCCCCAGAGTGCTGGAGGGGAACTCTGACTGAGGGGAAGCAGGAGGCAAAGCCTGCCGAGCCTATGTTTGATGCATGAGCTTTTGGGTCTTGCACAAATGGACCTGTGGGCAGGTGGGGCTTTGGATGGCCCACCCTGGCTGTCATGGAATGACACATGATTTAGGAGGAAGCAGTGTAGTTACTTGGGTGGGGGCCAGCATCTTTGATAGCCTAGAGGAGTGACGGAGGGAAGACAAAGAGGCCAGGAGTAAACTCTGTAGCCCTTGGTGGCCAGTAGTATGAGACAGGAAGGGAGTTTCTGAGGGTGGACTGTGATAGCACCTGGAGCTGATGGCCTCAGGAAAAAGAGCCAAGAATTTTCCAAAGTTCTTGAAAATGGTTTTTCTTTTTCCATTTTTTTTCTTTGTTTCATGTCATAAACAGGTGAGGGCTGCGGAGATGGCTGGGTCAGCAAACCACTTGTCCTGTAAGTGTGAGGACCCCAGGTGAACCCTAGCACCCACTTTAAAGGCTGGGAACGCAGTGGAGCACACTTGTAGGCTGAGTGCTAGAGAGGCAGACTGGAGGCTCTCTGGCCAGCCACCATAGCCAAGGGTGCCACTTAGAGACTGTCTCGAAGAACAGTCTGAAGATCAGCCCTTGACATTGGCCTCTGGCCTCCACACAAATGTATATACACAATGTGAGAGCACCTGCACATGGACAGGCCCATGAATATCAGGGCATGCTCGTGCATACAAATAAATCAGTCAACAAATAGGTAAATATAAGTTAACATATGCAAGAAACATACTTCCCTTCACATACTCATGTGAACATTGAGCACGGGTCACATGACAGCTGAACACGGCATCCATCAAAGTGTGTCCCCAGCTCAGCAACTGCAGCTCCGATAGTCTCCTTAGGATTACAGGACCCCAACCCTACCCAGCAGCCTGGATCATGAGTGCTGACTGGAGGGGCTCTAGGCTATGATATGGTCCTGGGAAAAATGACTCTGTGACAGGACAGAACCAATAGCCTGGAAGCAGAGCGAAGTCACCCAGTCATTTGTGCACGGGGAAAGTAGCAAAATTGTGGAGACAAAGCAGCGAGTATGACCACTGTCCTTTCTGCCACATCTCACTCAGACAAACTCAAGAGATGCTCCAGTGTGCTCAGCTCTGCTTCTCCTGAGCCACACATTATCGGGCCCCCATCTACCCTGTGTTCCCTGTGCCCCTGTGCCCCTCCAAACCTCTCCCCACAAACCCTGAGACAGTCAGGCCCCACCATGTGGTCTCTGAGGGCCCTTCACAGCCTGTGTCTGCTCGCCTCACACAGCCAGGCTCCTACCACACCAAGCCTCATTTCATCTCAGATGCCCAGGTCCATCCCTGGCCATTGGTCCCTCTATGAATTCTCTCTGTTCACATCCATCCCTCCAGGCCCAGCTCCCACCTGATGTTGGCCAGATGCCGTAGTGAATCCATGACATAGCTACCCTCCTCATTCTCGTGACAAAACACCAGACAAAGGCAACCTACAGACTGAAGTGTTTATTCTGACTCACAGTGCACCATGCAGTCCATCACAGTGGGGAAGCCATGGCGGCAGGAGTGGGAGGCAAATGGTTACATCAGTCATGTTCACACCCAGGATGCAGAGCAAGGCAGATGCTGGTGATCTGCTCGCTTTCTCCTTTTTTTATCCAGCCCAGACCTCCAGCCCAAGGAACAGTGTTCTCCACAGCTAGGATGGGCCTCCCACTCCATATACCCAGTCTAGAAACTCACTCATGGATAACCCCGGGGGAGGGGGGCCTCTAGGTGATTCTGGATTCTGTCAAGTTTCCATCCATTGAATCAAGTGTCCATCCATCACAGCCAAGGCCCTCCAAGCCCTGACATTAGCTTTCTGCACCTGTACCTGCAGGGCCCTCAGATACCCATGACCTTGGGTTGAGGGTGGGGAATAGGAATAGAAACTCTTATTTCTTTCTGCCTTATCCCCAGCCACACCTCCATCTCCTTAAAGGGATAGAGAGCATATTTTATTCACCCCCTGTCCCATGTCCAAAACAGATGGACTGACTGAATTTAAAGCATCTTTGGGGTTAATAGTCCCCCATTGCCTCGATAGGAACAGACCCCCATTTCCAATCCCAGACTGAAGACACTGCCCTCCTGATAGTGCCTCCTCACATGCCAGCTTGCTACATACTGTGTCTGGGTTCAACACCCTCTACTTGATGTCTCCACGGTCTCATGCCACTGAATGCATCTGGGTGTTGTCCCTTTCACTGACCTGGCTCCTGGTACCTATCTCTACTGTCTAGCACAATCTCTGGCAGACAATATGGGTTCAGCTAATGCTCTCTGAACTAGTCTCTGTAGATCTCACCCCATACTCCATCCCCTCCACCCAGACTCTAATTAGCGCCTTTCTGATACCATCTGTCAGTCTTTTCACGTGGTGTCTTTCCGTTTCTTGTTCT
Source organism: Montemys delectorum (assembly GCA_019843815.1). Taxonomy (NCBI): domain Eukaryota; kingdom Metazoa; phylum Chordata; class Mammalia; order Rodentia; family Muridae; genus Montemys; species Montemys delectorum. The sequence goes on from JADRCD010120324.1 coordinate 8,151, forward strand.
CGAATAAAGAAAGCACCAAAGGCAGGTCTGAAACCTTCACTGCATCTCAGAAGAGCTACTTGTATGCAGTAGACACTGGATAAATGTTTCTATGCAGCCAAACTGAATGTCCCGTGTGCTCCCACCTGCTGTCTGCAGGACCCAGTTTTCCTAGGTACACTGTGAATGCCGTTGGTGGACTGTTTACTGTCCACTCATCACTACCTTCAGAAGTGTGCTTTGTACAGAAGTGTTTGATCTGCTTCTGGTGTCCCTCAACCTCAAATCCATCACTTAGGTGATTCTGCCCCCGTATGTCTATGAGCTGTGTTTATTTCCCTCGCTGCTTCCCCACCCCTGCCAGCGTTGTCAGCAACCACTAAATCTGGGAAAATGAGCTCGGCCTGCTTAGCCACAAAGCCCCAGCTGGGAATGAAGAAGCCGCAGGTGACAACCAGATATAAATGTGCGTATTAGCACCAGGAAGCCTAAAGACAAACACAAGGCAAGCTCAAGCCTTTCCTGCCTGGGGTGGGAAGGCCCTCACTCACCCGCTGCAGTAGGAAATAAGTCACATTTTATAAGGAAACACATTTGGGACCTGCTGGATTTAGAGACAGCCTGTTCCCAGCCTTCTACGGTCCAAGTGGATAAATCAAAGCCCAGACAGACAGCAACTTTTTCTGCTACAGATAATACCTCTGCCAGTCCATTGTGATATTTACAGAGCAGGCACCGGGAGCAGCCAGCCTAGAAAAAAAAAATATAGTTCCCACTTGCAACACTTGGTACGTGAAGCTTTGCATTGATGGGCCCCTGCCTGTCCAGGCAAAGCATGTGCATAAGTAGATAAAAGGATTATGGAATAACTGTTAATGGTTCTCCTTGGAGATACCCGGAATACTGGACCGCTGTGGCCAGAGAGATGGCTCAGCAGTTAAGAGCGCTGAGTGCTTTTGCAGAGCACCTGGGGTTGGTTCAGAGCACCCATGCTGGATGGCTCACAACTACTTGTCATGTCAACTGCAAGAGACCTGATACCTTTCTCTCACCTCCACGGGCTCCTGTGCATGGTGCACATAAACTCATGCAGGCTCCTATACATATACATAAAAGGGATAAATAAGTATAAATAAACCTTTAAATATTCAACAGTTCCTCCTTGAAACTCTCCTCGACTCTATTTACCCATATATTTGCTTATTTACTTTCCTACTGATTTTGCTTTGCTGGTAGCCCAGCCCAAGACTTCATGAATACTAGGCAAGTGCTCTACCACTGGGCTCCAGCATCAGCCCTTTCTTTGGCTTTCTATGCAGAATTTGTACTCTGAGGCCCCATTCTGACAGTTCACCTTAGCTAACTGAATGTCTCTTTCCACCTGTGTGGCATATCATACTGGGAGACTGAGACCAGTTGGGGTTAAAGTATTCAAACATTCAAGCTAACATGACCCATCAGGAGAGCTGTGGTCATTCGTTTGTTTCGATGATGTCTCATGGGTCCTAGACCAGCCTCAAACTCACTGTGTAGCCAAGGAGCATGGCCTTGAACTTCCTCCTGTCTCCACCTCCTAAATCCCAACATCAAATCAGTACCACCATACCATGGTCTCCTCCATGCTACAGACAGAGCCACATCCCCTGGCAAAACTGTGGTTTAACTATATACATATGCCGATCTGGGTGAAGTATTAGCTTCTACAAAGCATGTCTGTAATTAGCTACTTATTATATAACTACAGCGGTCCCCATCAGACGGCTCCAAATGAGGCATGGCCCTTAACCTAGTGGAGTTCAATTGTTAGGGTCAAGGTAAGCATAAACAAGCGATCAGCCCATATGAGCATCACAGCACCGTGAAAAGGAAACACTTGTTCTGCATTACTGCATAACCTGTGACCCCAGAACACATAGATAGTTCTGACTTCATGGTTCCCGTGTCTGGGAATCTGGGTGCTCCTAGCCCATGAGCTATGTTTAGTAGGCTCTTGCTGAGCCACACCCAATGGGTTGGTCCAGGATCTGCTCCCCCATCAGGAGCTTTGAGCCAGGAAGGATATACATCCAAGCTCACTCAGTGGTCATTGGCCTCAGCTTTGCACCACCTCTTCAGAAGATGTTGTGCGAGTCCACTGAGTGAGCGTAGCCATCTGGTGTGGTTTAAAGGTTCAATCTTGGAAATCTTGGTCCCTGACTCATGGTACTGTTTGGGGAGGTGACAGAACCATTAGGAGGTAGATCCTAGCTACGGGAAGTGGAGATCAATCCTTGAAGGTGATATCTACTTCTGGTTCCAGCTAGACCTCTCCGGCATCCTGATCCTCCAAGATATAACACATCACTACAAACTCCTGCTGCCAAGGACAGGAGGCAATCCCACACCTATGCCTGTACTCTCTGACCCATGCACCAGAAGTCCGTCCCCTCTTATGTAGCTTCTGTCTAGTATTTGGTTCACAGAAATGAGAAAGTCACTGATACCCACTCTATTGGTCATTGGCACATGCAGACTGTGTACTTAGCACTTAGGCCTCTGGTAATCCTCGACCACCCAGTAAGCCATAATACTGTCCCATTGACCAGGAGCAGAGGGAGGTGATAGGACTTTACGTGGCTTGGCTGAGATTGCTCAGCTGCAGTTGGTGGGAGGATTGGGGAAACGGAGGGCGGGACTGGGAAGAAAGTTAGGAAGGATATATGAAGAAGCCATATGGAAACCTACTACCTCACAGCCCAGTGGGTCTAAGGCAATGATCGTTGATTGAATACAGTCTCCTCCCTGAGCTCTGCCCAGCACTCAGGCCTCTGCCTTCAGGAAGGCTACATCGCACTGAGTAATGAACATCAGCAAATGATCAGGAATTAATTAGCCTGGAGGGAGTAGAGATATGGTGTTCAAAAGTAAGAAAAGGCAGACTAATCTAGCAGAGAAGGGGGTCTCTGCGCATACACAAGGAGAGAGAGTGGGGACGAGGCAGGAGGAGGATGGAGCTGTGCCTGGTAATGGTGAAACCTTCCTCTGGGTAACATCGATTCCTTGATTTCCCCCCC
>JADRCD010120336.1:0-12090 GCA_019843815.1 Montemys delectorum
ACCCTCTCCCACTTATTGGCCCTGGCATTCCCCTACACTGGGGCACAGAACCTTCACAAGGCCGAGGTCCTTTCCTCCTATTGATGATCAAATTTGCAATCCTCTACTATACACATGCTGCCAGAACATTCAGTCCCACCCTGTATAGTCCTTGATTGGTGGTTGGGTCCCTGGGAGCTCTGAGGGTACTAGTTAGTAATTGTTGTTCGTCCTAAGGGGCTGCAAACCCCTTAGGATGAACATTATAAAATTTTTAAACACTAAGCATAAAAATAGAGTCTATCCAGACAAAAACAATGAGATAAAGAGGTCTTATTGAATCACACAGAATCAAATTACATGATCCATTTTAATGGCAGGATAAGACACACACTTTAGCATGACTAACATTTATCAGCAACATTTGAAGCTATTTAAGAGAAGTGTTTCTAGGAATATTTAAACAATATTGAGGCTGAGTGTAGTAGAAAACACTTTTAATACCTGCAATAAAGAGGCTGAAAGAGAAAGATTATCAGTATGAGCTATATAGCATAACCTTGTCAGTTATATTGTTGGAACATACCTGGATATTATACCATTTTACTGGAAGGCACAAAGTCTCCCCCTCCCCCATTCTCCCACCCTCAGGTATATGGACACACATCTATAATTGAGCACTGGATAGCCTGAAGCCAGCAGCCAGAAGTTTAAAGCAACTCTGGGCTACATAAGAAGACTCTGTCTTAAAACAAATTACAATACAAATATTAAGACAGGAATGTTTCCCTGCTAGTCTCTGTTTTATGATTTAGAATAAGGATTTAGAACCACGCTGTTCAATTTAGTAACCACCAGCCACATGAAGCCACTCATAGTTAAATTTAAGTCAATTAAGCATAATTACAATTAAAACTTCAGTTCCCCAGGCACAGTAGGCATATTTGAAGTTCTACTTATCTGTTGTTATTAGTTTGTGGGTCAACAGTGCTGAGTAGCACAGATAATGTTTCTGACATTACAGGATGTTCTGTTGGATGGTGCTGATCTTGATGAAAAGAATAAAAGTTTTACTTTCAAGAAACTTTGTCTCAGCTGAGCTTGTAATAATCACCAGGCTACTGTCTATTCAAGGCTGTGTTCTTACATTGACCGATAGGCAAAAAACTTCATGTTGTATTTAAAACCAGAACAATGGATTCATTAAAATATGAAGAGATCATATGAATTTCCCCTGGTGCAAAAAAAAATATGGTAGTGGGCTTAAATGCCTATCAAAAACTGAAAGAAGGAAATTTGGCATACTAAAAAAGCAAGGTGAGACAAAGGAAACCAATTTGAAGAGATGACAAGGATTCTCTATGGCTGTTCAAACACATGAGAATACATAGAACAGTTCTGATTCCTCTGTGACTAAGTGGCCTCTTGCCCAATGGAGTTCTATTTGCTCATGATAGGAAGATTTGACTATGTGGCCAAAACATATTTTAAACATGGACATTATATTCACTTCTGAAAGTTTTATCATTGACCTAAACAAAACATCTTGGGAATATAGAAGGCATAAACACATAGGGTAGAATGCTTACAACTATGTTTGTTACTGACTCAGTAGAACTTATGGACTCGAAAAGTATGTGAAATGACTTCGGACACAGCCTAAACAAAGCACTGGAACATTTGTGTTTCAGCTTTTCTGACAGTTTACAAAACATAGAAGCACAGATATCATGGTCTTGTTGTTTTACTCTGGTTTTCTCATAAATCTTCTTAACATAGCAGGTAGGATGAGCCTGTATAAATGAAAGGAAGATGACAGAATTCCTGTATCCTTTGCCTGGCCATGCCTCTTATCTCACATGGGATGCACTTCAATGCCTTTACAGTTGCACACAAGGTCTTCAATGTCCACTGCCGATAAAGGTCTTACCGTCTGCACCATCAAATACTCCTGGTTCCATTAACTCCAGCTGGACTGATGTCTTTGCCCTTTTACAAACAACTCACATTCACTCATAATCCAATGCCAGGGCTATGGCCTCAGGTAGGCAGTTTGCATCAGTTTTCTACCATATATGACTTAGTTACCTCTTATCTCCATGTCCTGGCATGAGTTTAACCTTTTTCTTTTAAAGTTTCACTTTCTTAATGAATTTGTCTCTGATCTCTCTATTTTTCTTTATAAACATGAGGAGGTAATTCTCCAGTTTTAATGCTGTTGTCCAGCAGTTTTCATATATGAAGACATGAAAATTGTATGCTTTTATAATGAAAAGGACCCTTGGCAGTGATATAAAAGTATGGCACTATACAAAAGTAAACCATAGCCCACAAAACATAAGTGACAAAAGATCAACCAACTAATTGGTACCAGAGACAGAAATGGAGTCTCGCTCTATTTACAAAGTAAGGTTTTTCTACTACTATGTCTTTTAAAAAGAGTATGGCATCATCTCTGACAGTTATATCAGAAAAGATACCATTTTCAACTCCAACAACATCATTACAGTAAGTTAACAGCCTGAATAAACAAAAATATAAACTTCCCTGAAACCACCACTTTGTATGATAATTTAAAAAAAATAATATTTCTTTGAGACATACTCATATACCTCATATAAACACTCACCAAACTAAAGATTTTACAATATAGTACTTTCTTTAGAATAGAGATTATGTGGTTCAAGGAAATACTTATCCTTAATACATAAATTAAACTTGAGTCAGTTTCTAATTTCTTGTATATGTCACTTGGGCTATAAATTATTCCCTGTTGACAGTAGTGGTCTTAATGTTCTTTTTTTTTTTTTCTTTTTAGAAAAATGGGTCTTTTTTGGTCCTAACTACTTTTATCTTTGGTTTACTAGAAGCATCCATATATCATAGCCTAGGGGGAAAAAGGATAAAATAGGGCATCTTTCTTGCATATAAATCAGGACTTGTGGATCATCTCTGTTAATTAAAAAATCCTCACAAGGCTAAATTCAACATGATGGAAGTTTAGGACATCCTTGATAAAGGACAAACCTGGAGGAAAAGTATTTCAAATTTTTATGACCCAGAAAGTAGGATAGTTCCACTTTAGATCTCAGCTGTTTAGATAGTGCTAACATTTCCCATGCTTATTAAATGACACTATAATTTGGTGCTTATTGAATATGAACATGTTGAAACATTATTGTAACTGGATATTTTTGGTTCATGCTGTTTCTTTTTGCAATGTTATCTGGCAACATTAAAAAAAAAAAACTAGTATTAACTGAAGGTAGGAAATACATAGCCTTGATCATAGAGTGTGAATTCAACAAGGTCAGCAAAATATAAGCAAAATTTTCACCATCCCATTTCAGTGACATATTCAAAAAAGAGTCCCATTAGCCTTGAGTTTGGTTTGCATGGTTATTTGATACACTTAATGCATAAAAGAGAATGGTTAGTATAAGAGTCTTTTCAAGGTATGAACATATATTTATTTTAAGGTTGTAATTACTTATACTTTTGGTTGATGCCAGTCATGTCAATAGGATTATATTCCAGAAATTGATTTTCCCTCTATGAGTAAATAATGAAGTAAGTTAACCTTATCTTATTCCTAATCTAAAACCTTTCACTTGTACTGTGAAGAAAGGCAGCTGCCTTCATTTGAGATGTGTTCGTGTACAAGGCCAATAAATATCTTCAGGCTTTATATGAAGGTCATGCAAAGCTGATCAGTCAATAAATGTGTACAGTTGAAGTGCATCTTCTGTTTCTTGCAGTCATCAATTCTGACTTTCATGGATATTGTCACCTATGTTAAAGGGCAAACACAATATTACTTTAATCATGGCCATAGGTATTACCCTGAGAATTTCTGTTTCATTTATTTTTATTTAAGTGTTTATGCAGATACTTGGATGAAAAACCAAACAGCATTTAGAAAAATGAAAGCAAAAAGACATAAAGGAAGAAGTGATTGCTTAGATTATGAATTATTTGATCCTGCTTCGTGTCAAATTTATTATTTTATTACTGCAAAGCTGTGTCTTTTTGTAGGATGCTAACATATGTACCAATCACAATTAGACACAAAAGATTACAGTTCATTGTGAGAGACAAAATCTTCCAGTGGTCGAATTAGTCGTATTTTCTTTCTTTTTTGATTCATGAAGCTGATAAAGGAGGTATCTAACAGTAATATATACTATTGCATACCAGGAAGGGCACTGACATGTTCACTTTATTATCTTATTTTAGCCTTTCAGACTATGAATACAGCTAGTATAGGTTTCAAAGGTAAGATCAGGTCACCAGGCCTCCAAATCTGATGGTTACTTCACCAGGCTTTCTGTTAGGCAATGAAAGCCATAATCCAGCATATTATTAATTTGTTGCTTATGTATCCTGGACTCAATGTAGTATTATAACAGAAAAGTTCCTCTGAGGAGCTTCTCATTTATCTGAGAAAATAGAGGTAGATCTGATATGCATTATAAAAAGCAATGACTTAGTTGAAAGTTATTTATTCTTCCCTGATGTTTTAGAAGTTACTAATTTGTGTCCATTATTTAATAAAATTGAGAACTTTAAGGGAATTTTGATTACTCTTTCACTTTACTTTAAGCTTTTTGGTTTTTTTTCCTAAAAGATGTTTTGAATATTAAAAATTAAAAAAATATTGCCTTTTCCAAAAGATAACATTTTTAATATATGAGTTGGGATTGAGTGGCTTATACAAGTAAGTAGTTTTAGCAAAACCAAATATTTTTCTTATTTATTCCCCAAAATTTTAGTGCTAGCTGTATACTAGATTATACACTAAGTATTAAATACACAGATCTAGTTCATGACTGCTATAGCTTAATATCAGAAACTTAGATTTCTTCTAAGCTGTAAATTACCTAATTATTTGTCTCTTTATACCATAAACTCATTGAAGCAAGTACTTGGAATATCTGAATGATTGTTCTCCATTCATGGTCTGAGGAGGGATATTATGCTTAAGTCATTCTTAGCCTCTAAGTCCTTGTAGGGAAAAGAATTCAAGCAAAATTATTTTGGATAATATTTGTTGATTGGAAAGGTTCTGTAGAAGCAATAATATTCTCTTCTGGTGAAATGAGACAGAATGAGATTAAACAACCATCTTCTACATGAGGAGAGTAAAATAGGAAAGCTAAATAGTGAAATAATCTCTTTTGTCTTTTGTTTTCATTTTTGAGTTAATTTTCTTGGAAAATTTCTTTGGAATATTATGGTATCAAGGTTTGTAAGACATTGTCTTCACAGGGTTCACTTGGACATTGTATGAGCGATATTTTTGTTATCTATGCATTTCCATGCTTGCATTTTTCAAGCTCAGAATCCAAGAACACCCTCCTTTTTGTACTTTATCTTTCTTGAGCACAGCTCATTCTGCTACTGCTCCCTGAACCACTGGACAGTGATTTCCTAAGTCAGTTCTCCACCCCCCCAAGCCTGCTATCTTCACAAGTTAAATAACTCATGGCAACTAGTATGGATTTTGAAGATGTCAGAGGAGGAGTTCTGGCTCTAACTGCCCATGAGATTGTATCAGTCCTTTTTGAAACATTGGCCTGGCAGTGTGTGGGTAATGACCCAGTTAAAGCATTATTGGACACGAGTTTAACAAAAAAGCTTTGAACATCATTTGGCAAAGACTTAGTTTTTCTGTAAAGCTAAACCAGAAATAAAGCAAAGTTCACTCCTCTTGTGGTCTTGTTCACTCTGGGTCATTAACTTCTCTCTACTTAAAAGGATGTTGCTTCTTCCTCATTTGTGTGGGCAGTATACCAAAAAGTGTAAGAGAAAAATCATCAGTCTGTATAACTTAGAGCCCTATATTAGAGTTCATGAAGAAATAAACATTTATTGAAACAATTTGATATTTTGCAATGAGATCACTTGGAGATGGTAGTTTGAAAACATATATTGTTTTTTCTTGTAACCAAAACAGTCTGAGAATGCTCATAGCTCCATGTTATCAATTTAGTGTCACATTTTTTAGTTTTATTATGGTTTTTAAAGGTTTCACTTCTCAGCTACTGTATACATTCTAGAGGTGTCAAATGAGTGCCTAGAACTCAATTATTTTCTGGAAGATGGAGCATAGAAACATTGCATTTTGAATTTTGTCTTCAAAAATCAAAACAGAATCTATGCTTTTATTCATAAGAAACAAGTGATAACCGTGCCTCATTAGACTGGTCTTGCTAATTTTCCTATCTTTATGTCATCTTTTATGTAGAGTAAAGCTGAATCTAACTTCAATACCTGATATAATTTATATTTCAGGGAAAGAATAGGTAAAGATGGAGAAAGTCAAGCCTAAGTCAAGGATGCCATTGCTGTTTCACTCTAAGGCTGCTCTGCAAGGCTTTCCCATATATTCATTGTACAAAGTCACTATCCTTAGCTTGTAAGGGGGACACTATATCCATCCCATACTCCACTTGTTAATCCATATACCTGGCATTCAGCTACATTTCCTCAGAGGAAGCAGTACTCCTTTATTTCCACAGCAAGTCTACTACAATTGACTCTGCCCAGATACAAATATCATTCCCTCAGAAAAAAAGAGGATGGCTTACTGTAAGTCACAGGAGAGAAAGCTATATACTAGAAGGATCTTGGCTAGTTCCTTCCACAAAATCACCAATCCCACAATATAGTGGGTTATAGCACCCAGCCAATATATAACATAAAATTATCTCATAGGCCAGGTTACATAGAAGCAAAGCCTTACACCCATGTATTATTTGGGTGTAGAATGTCTAATTGCCCCTGTGTTGGTTAGCGGGGACTTCAATGCTAAACCCAGGAAAGCCTTGAGAAAAGCCAGGAAGTTTTTGATCATCTTCTAAGTGACATCTTTTTTCAATAATTTATTCATATATTAACTTTACAATTCGATTAAATTCCCCCTCCTTCCTCTTCTCCCAGTATCACCTTCACAAATACCCCCATTACTCCTCCCACTTATCCACAGGAAGGAAAACCCCCCCCCCTTGGGTATCATCCCACCCTGGGACATCAAGTAACAGGACTAAGTTCTCTCCTACTGAGGCCCAAGCAGACAGTTCAGCTAGGGGAAGGGGATCCAATGACAGGCAACATATTCGGAGAGAGTGCCAGCTCCAATTGTTAGGTGACCCACATGAAAACCAAGCTGTACATCTGCTAGGTGACTCCTTAAAGAAGCAATTTTTTGTTTGTTTTTTGTTCTTTAAGGTTTTTTGTTTTATTTTGTTTTGTTTTGTTTTTGAATAAAGCAATAAAGGGTAGGATAAGAAAGCTAAGCAAGAAAGGGATCTCATCTGGATACTCATTTAAGCCTTACTCACAGGGAAACCTATGGTATTAACTAGTTTATCTGACTCTGAGGAAGGAATGCCAATTTTTGTAACTTATTGTTATCCAGTGATACTGTTGTCCTAGGAAGATGATTTCTGCCACTAAGAGGGTCCCTAAAGTAGAAAGGCCCATTGATTTCATTAAAAAGAATTTAAAAGCCTGTAGATATCATCATACAAATCCTCTTTCAATGGTAAACAAAATTTACTACAACTGCTAGAGAGTAAAGTAAAAGGGGGGAAACTAGATTAAATAAGAAACCACAGGACAATGATTTTCAAAATAAGAAATAAGAACTCTTGTTGCTACACACACACACACACACACACACACACAGAGAGAGAGAGAGAGAGAGAGAGAGAGAGAGAGAGACAGAGAGAGAGAGACAGAGAGAGACAGAGAGAGGGAGAGAGAGAGAGAGAGAGAGAGAGAGAGAGAGAGAGAGAGAGAGAGAGAGAGAGAACATATAAATACAACCTATTGATTCTATTCAATGTTACTTACTCATATGTGTATGTTACACTCTGTTTTGCTGGTGTCACACTCACCTCAGCCTGGAAATTCCAGTATTATCCAAGAAGTTAGGCCTATGGATACTTTGTAAAGTTAGCATAAGATACTGGAGAGAAATGGCTGGAGGTGTAGTAGCTCAAGGGAAAATTGTTTGCCAAGTATCCACAATGTGAAGGTTCTATTCCCACCACCAAAAACAAATGAAGAGAAAAAAACTGCTGATTTCCAATGCAGAGAAGGACTGGAGAGTACAGTGCCACGGAGATAGTTCATCAATTTTCTAAGGAACTTCTAAATTGTGAGTCACATGAAGTATCATTATTCACAAATTAACAGTGCAAGTCAAATGAAATAAGCACTAACAATTTTCTAGGAAGAAGGGCAGATTCAAGATGAATCAATCAGAGTCACATTTTATAATTCTTCATCCAGTTTTTTTTTGCAAAGCTGTGTTGGTCGCCAATTCTGTGTCTGAATTTAACCCATGTTTATAAATCACTAAATAACTGATAGATTTAATCTGATTTTGCAAGTGATGGTAATTGGAAAATTACTCTGCTATAATTATGTTTCTAATATTTTCCCTGTGTGAAAAAAAACACAATATCAATATCTATAAGTCTATATTTATATATCTATATCAACTGTATGTATTTGTGTATATATATATATATATGAAGCAGCTGAACTCCAATGTATCCAATGTAAGCAGTACAATATGATAGAAAAAGAATATTTGAGAGTAAGGTCAACTGAGTTTGTATTCTAATTGTCACCTACTAGCTGTGAGTTATGAGGTCAGTTAACCTCAATGAGCCCATTTTCTTGCCTGTAAGTGATAATAATGGCTGTCTCAAAGGGCCGCCTTAAGGATTAAATGAAAATCTATATGTGAAAATTCATAGGCAGAAAATGGCCCTCTTCTCTGCCAAAGCATCTGGTACAATAGTCCACCTACAGATGGTGATAAATAAACATGAGCTGAGTAATAAAATGACTGCCAACCTATGATTAATTATTTGATGATATTTAATTTGGCACCAAGTGAATGTTGTATTACAAAGAATATCAAACAAAGAATTAGGCTATGTAGGTTCTAGCCCTAATATTCTCTGAGCTTTAACAAGGTTTTAACCTCTGTAGCATTGAGTTTTTTGCCACTTCCTTCAGATGCCTTTCCTTCATTATGCATAGCTGACTTGTTTAACCCTCAGATCTTCACTGAAGACTTTCAGTGAGGCTAACTTTCAGTAAGCTCTGCCCACTGAATGATACATAACATAGCATGCTGATTATTGTTTTATTTTTATATATCTTGCATATGGTATAAGAGTGTATGTGCACAGATGTGCATGTCCATGAGACAGGAAATTTCATGGACCTAGAACTTAGCTGGTTGTATCAGCATTTAAATCCAGTGGCTATTCTGTCTCTGGGCTCCACAGATCTGAGCTTTTTATATGAGTTTTAGGTTCTCAACTCAAATCATCAAAAGCGTGTGCAGTCAGCTCTCTTCCCCACTGAGACCTCCTCTTAGACCCATGCTAGCCATTTTACTTCTCTGTTCTGTTTCTATTTTATCTGCCCCTGTATAAACATAAACACATAGAAGGGGTTGTTAATTGTGTACCCAACTCTATCTTACCTATCTAGAGGAGTGCCCAAGTCAAAAATAAAACAATTTGCAAAACAATTAAATGTAAAATACTAGAAATTAAGAGGCTTTTGTGAGAGAGATTTGGTCTTTTCTAGTCACATAAATCTGTGACAAATACATTATTAAAAAATCTTATTACATTTATTTGTATGCCAGTAGAAGAGACAGACAGACAGACATATGTGTACATGAACATAGGCACACAGAGAGAGAGAGAGAGAGAGAGAGAGAGAGAGAGAGAGAGAGAGAGAGAGAGACGAGACAGAGACACAGACATAGAAACACAGAGAAGAAAATAGGAATGAATCTTCTACCTGTAAATGATTCAGGAATATAACTAAGGTCTTATGGTTTGATAGTATGCACCTTTGCCAAGGTATCGTGGTACGTACATGCCTGCAATCCCATCACTTGGAAGCCTGAGACAGAAGGATATCAAATTAAAGGAAAGACTAGATTATATAGCAAGAACCCACAAAAACAGACAAAAATGTGGGTGGGGTGTAACTTGGTTACTAGAGTGTTTGCCTAGCATTTACAGATCCCTGGGTTCCACCACCATAGATGCTGACTTCAGCAATTCATGGCTGTGATCTCAACACCCCAGAAGTAAAAAACATGAGGATCAGAAGTTCAAGGTCATCCCTGGCTACATTTTAAATTCAAAGCCATCCTGACATAGATAATCATGTATCAAAAATAAATGAACAGAAAAATCCAAACAGTAAGATATGCGTAGAGCAGTTAATGATATCATATTTAAGTTTTGAAAGGGTATCATCCTTTTAAACCAGAGAAACATTAAAGACAATGAGCAAAGTACAAATAGTAAGCTTATGTGATCATTAAATTATAAGTCTAGCAATAGATTTATGTAATAAAAAACTGTAGTAAACATAGAACTGTGAATTTTTCATTAACAAGTATATAATTTAATGACTTTACATTTAAACTTCTATGTTATATAAAATGATACAAACATAGAATATGTCAATAAGATCAACTAATATAGTTATGGATTTATGGGACTAGATTAAAGCAGTTTGTTTTTCATTGGTTTATTTGTCTCTTAAAATTTAGTTTATTTAAAATACTTATTTTAGAAATTATAGTTAATTTTAGCAACTTAAAATACAATAAAATAGTATGGAGAAAAATATAGTGACTTCAATTGGGATCTTGTTAGAAATATAATGAGAAAGAATTTTTTCCTCCTAACTAACCAAATTGCCTATTGAAGTTTATTTGCAAGGTTTGTGAAAGCTGAATTAGTAAAAAGATAGTTACAGGACTGGAAGACTGGAGGCATACACCCTAGTTGAGACTTCTATCAGTGTTTCAGTGAGTTCTTAATCTTTAACTGAAATACACATAGAGTGACCTTCTGAATATCTGCAGACAAGAGGTTATGCCCTGTTTTCTCCTGACTTTGACTCTGAGTTTTTAATATATCCCTGACATTCCAATTTTAAATCAAAACAAACATAGCTAGCCATGTTCTAAGATGCTTCAGACAATTAAGCACAATAGAAATGTAGTAAAAAAAAAAAAAAAAAAAAACAGGATTTCAGGTCTATACATTTCCTCCTTGACAAAAGAATCACTATGTTTTCATGAGACCATTTCACCTTTTTCATAGAACAAAGACTAAATATTGATCACTCTTGTACCTGGGCATATAGATGAGATCAGATGATTACTTCTGTATATTGAGTGTTAGCCCAAGTTATGTACTCACACATGGATACCATGTTGTTAAAATCTTCAATGATTTCTTCTAAGTTTTCTTTTTTATTAGTTATTTTCTTTATCTACATGTCATATAATATCTCCTTTCCCAGTTTCCCCTCCGAAAAAAAGAAAAAAAATTGTTCCTTCCCCTCTCCCCCTGCTCACTAACCCACCCTCTCCTGCTTCCTGGCCCTGGCATTCCCCTACACTGGGGCATAGAATCTTCACAAGACCAAGGGCCTCTCCTCCCATTGATGACTGACTAGGCCATCCTCTACTATACATATGCTGCTGGAGCCATGAGTCCCCCCATGTGTACTCTTTGGTTGGTGGTTTAGTCCCTGGGAGCTCTGGAGGTACTAGTTGGTTCATATTGTTGTTCGTCCTAAGGGGCTGCAAACCCTTCAGCTCCTTGGGTCCTTTCTCTAGCTCCTTCATTGAAGACCCTGTGTTCAGTACAATGGATGGCTATGAGCCTCTACTTCTGTATTAGTCTGGCACTGGCAGAGCCTCTCAGGAGAGAGCTATATCAGGCTCCTTGTCAGCCAGCACTTGCTAGCATCCACAATAGTGTCTGGATTTGATGATTGAATATGAGAAGGATTCCCAGGTGGAACAGTCTCTGGATTGTCCTTCCTTCAGTCTCTGCTCCATAATTCTCTCTGCAACTCCTTCAACGGGTATTTTGTTCCCCCTTCTAAGAAGGAATGAAGTATCCACACTTTGATCTTCCTTCTTCTTGAGTTTCTTATGGTTTGTGGATTGTACTTTGTGTATTCCAGTCTTCTGGGCTAATATCCAATTATCAGAGAGTGCATACCATGTGTGTTCTTTTGTGATTTGGTTACCTCACTCAG